>MNPL01003449.1:0-40863 GCA_002081605.1 Tropilaelaps mercedesae | reverse complement strand
TATATATATATATATATATATATATATATATATATATACATTTTCTACTCTGAAGACTCACCGACGTTTAATATGTGAATTTTAAAACTGTCACAAATTTGCGATATGAAACGAAAAGGTGCCTAGGCACAGTATATGTATATATAAGCGTTTTTTCGTGTCATTTGCAAATTGTGAAAGTTTTTTAAAAGTCACATAATAAACATCGGTGAGTCTCCAAAGTAGAAAATTAGGCCGCGACAATTAAATCGTGTTTTACTACTATCGTCACGGCGCCTTCCGTACAAATCTAAAAAATCACCGCTTTTAAAAATGATTGTCACCAACATACAACTATACCCTGTGGTAAAAACGCTTATTCTCAAAAAATGAAGGCTCGTAACGTCCACCAGGAGAAAGCCAGTGTCTCAAAACTTACTCTCACAACAGACTGCGTATACACACAGCATTCATAGTAGACTATCGGCCGTACCTGGTGGCCGTCCAAGATGTCCCATGGCTCGTAAACAGCCGGGGCCGAAAGAAGCGATTTTATTATTGTCCTAAACAGCATTTTCTAGAAAAACATGAAAGGAACTCATATCTAATTTTATGTTTGGAACATGCCACGCTTGGAATCAGCAAAACTTTGCCCAGGCATTCAATGCTTAGCTCTACTTTCGGACAGAAACCACATGAGTGTGTCATACAGATAACATACCTTTTGGATGATGACTTGCGCGGATATGGGGTCAACAAGTCAACCGCTAACATAAGGAATGACAACAGAGTACACAAGAAATAACAGAGATACACTAACGCATTAGTACGTGCATCAGTACGACTGGAAGATAAGCGAACTCGATTCTGACTTCTTCGTCACAGGCGCAATGCAAAAACATGTTTAGGAGACACTGGATCGTACTAGCAGACATGCACCCTTGCACACAACAGTCACAATCATGTTTTATGTGTAAATCGGTCTTATCGTAAACCAAGAGAATCATGTATGTGAGAGATGCAAGAATACTTCTCCTCCTATATCATCTTCTAGAGAGAGAATAAGATCAGTCATTTTGTGTTTTCACCGATCCCACTCTACGGTGATTCTCCTCTAAAATCCAGTGCATCTACAACACATATCGAGTCAAGCCACCGAGCTTATTGCATTGCTGCTTATTGACTGTTTCTTTTCCGATGTTGCACATGCCGCACTTTGCATTGATAACTCCTCTACATACGGGTCTTGTCAAAACCGTATGTAATACGCTTGCGCTAAAAATAAACTAAATGCACTTAACTTAGTGTGAGAAACCATGTTGACGCCGCAATCTTTCTGGTCTTTGTCATAAAATGAGTAAAAATCTATTGCTTATTACTTTATCCCATCCGCCATCAGCCTTTTTTACTTGCGGCTTTCTTCACCCACCTTCCTGCACCTTGTGTGGTACTTGCTTTAGTATCAGCTGACCGTGATGTAGGCGTTGTTTGTAATTTGTTTCGGGCTTTTTCAGTTATCTGCTGCGCTATCTGTGAATGAAAACGTCGATACGTAGTTGGATCGTGTAGGCATAATATACGGTTGAAAAGTGCTTGTGTTTCCAATAGAACTGCGATTCAAAGCTTTTGTATTCCCGGTAAATAGCAATTTGAGTGCAGACGCTTTAGGTTTTAAATCGTAGAAAACAGTGGAGCTGTACCAAGTTGTTTGTTAACAATGTAAGATTTGATATTGGCGATTTTCAGTTTGTGCGTATATTGTTCGTTCTTGATGAACATTATTAACTTCGAATTAATAGTAACTGTGTGCCCGCCGTCCATTCACTCAATGACATCATCACTAACAAATAGAAGTCGTTAATAGGACAGCAGGAATAATCACCCACAACGTGCGAATAAGGAACGCTCCTTGGAGATATAAAAAAACGTCGAATCGCTAGGCGTAAATCTCTTAGCCAATGTTAGCTATATTTGGAAGTAATAAACAAATGAAGTTGCCCAGTAACTTCTAAGCTATATTAGGGAAAAAAAATGAGAACGGATAGAAACACGAGCATCTATCCAACTCCGCAGCGACAAGCAAAGGTCAGAAGATGACGACGCGTGGGCTGGAATGACTTGGATCTTGAATAGCGCATAGGAAAAACGCGGATCTACGATGTGGATCATTTCTATCTTCTGAGTCCCTTCGGAATGCGGTATCACGATCTTCAATAGCTTTGAAGAGATTACCAATAGTAGACAAACAAGTAATTACATCGGTAAAAAAAAGAAGTTCGAAAATTGCTTATTTCTAATACCGCAGTATATGATATGACCTAATGAACGTTGTCTCACCTGTCATGTGAAATCGCTGGCAAAACGGTTTCGAGCTCAAGGCCATAGATTCGCAAAGACTCTCCAGAATTTCTTTAGTCTGGTAGTCAACCTCAATTGTCGGTTCGTCGAGAAGTGCCACAGGCAATTTTTCCACGAACGTCGACATCACTGAAACAATTCGTCGTTTTCCTTTAGTCAATGACGATATCGTTCGGTGAACACAATAACATTAATCCAGTAGACTTATGAACGTCCTTAATGGACCTCTTCAACTATACGGGAACTACATTTTGATTGTCACTAAAATATAGCGGGTTACAATGCGCTTATAGGTAAAAGCATAAAAGTGGCTCGCTTTACGCTTCAAAACTTTGCATGAAGTTCTGGTTCTTCACATAAGCTAATGCTTGTCATCGCAAAAAAATCTTGACACTGGAACATAGAGATGTAGCGCGAAACAAGGCGACAAACATTAGCCAGCGTTCATGTAAATCGGTTACACAAAGCCAAAAGCATACACACTTTTCCAGTTGTTCAATGAATGTCTAGGCAAGTTCATGCTGACGGCGGAAAGAAAGGTATTGGGTGGTTCACCGATGGTTAGGCTGCCTGTAAGGAACAACGGCCGTTAAAACGGCGTACAGTGGCCAATGTGCTCTTTTATTGGCTAGAAGCGGCTGTACGAGACTGTTTGACACTAATGCGTTATGAAGAAAGACAAAATCTAAGGAAAGCAAGAGGACGACGCTGTCCCTAACTGTTGATTGTGTGGGAAAACCCTGTGTGGGAAAACCCGAAATTCTGTTTTTTTGTTTAACAAAATAAAGTTAGGAAAAGTTGGTTTTCCTGATATAAGGGTAGATTACTGTTTTACAAAGATTCAGTCTGAAAATTTCTGTATGAGAGAAATTTGAACTCCTAACTGTTGTTTGACAGTTAGGAGCTCAGATCTTCAACAAAAAGGGTAGATCAATAGCTTGTACTTTTTCGGACGCGCTAAATACCCTGACAAACTAGCGGATTTCGACTACTTTAACAAAAAGACGTTTCCCGGACGGAAAAGGCATTCGATATAAAATCGACTCTATTTCGCCAAAAGCACATTGCGTCTATTGTTAAACCATTTTTGACAGAGCTGAATATATGCAAACGATAGATATTTTTTGGCGTGGCCATAGCGCGGTGATTGCCCCTAGTCAACGGTGAGAATCATGAAGCGCAATTTACAGAAAAAAATTAGTTGGGGTATTAACTCGCTACCAACTCGAACGGTCACGATCATCTAATGAAAAACGCATCGTTATATGGACTGATTTGAATTAATGGAGCCTACTGACACCTCTTTGCTAAAAGTACCACTGACAAACTTCTTATGTTAAATTATGATTTTTATCGGCGGATTGTCTTCATATGTTTTTCTGTTACTTGGACGCGGTGGGAATAAAGTGAAAAATCGCCTGACATTTTTAGCAAAATAGAATTATCTGATGTTGAAATTTCGCAAACATAAGTTATTCCGAAAGAGGATGAGCATAAAAAAAAATGCACAAATTCTGCGTTATTGGTATTATTAAGACTACCATGATTATTATTGATAAAATTATCTTTATTGTATTATTATTCATATTATTATTGATAAAAATTATTAAAAAAACTAGATGTGCACAAATTGTGCGTTATTGGTATTATTAAGACTACCATGATTATTATTGATAAGATTATCGGAAAATACATATCAGGCAAATTTATTTTTTGTGTTTTCTAAACAATTGTATATGTTTAGTTCTGTGTGTGCGAGTTCAAAGCCACTGATCATTTTGCAAATATGTAAATTTTGTAAATATCCAGCAAATCGAGCTTCTTTATAAAATACCCTAATATTCACAGCTTCATAAAGTTCACTCACAGTTATCAATAAACTGATTCTCTAAAAAAGCTACATCGTGGTCTGATCTTACGAACTAACTTATTATGAACCCTATACCGCAGCGATTTCTTAGATCTAGATCAAGTAACACACAAGTAGGCATATCTGACAACAAAACAACGAAAAGTGGTTTTTAAGAATGGCACCAGTCGCCCAAAACATTTTCGTAATATGCATTCAATATTTAAAAAAAAGGTGTAGTGAAATCGCTTAAGTTGAGTAGAGTTCAGGCGATTGGAGTGACGCTATTATTTAAAATTTATACAAAGTCCTGTAATCACGAGGATAAAACTGCACTTTAAAAAACTGAGATTAACATTGCATTGTCATTGTATCGTTATCATGATCGCAACAAAACCTATAGACCAAATCACTCAGAACTACTTCTTAAAAATCAATAATAAATATACAGAATAATAGCCAATTCACAAACTATGCAGCACAGGAGTGCATAAGGAATGCTCCTTATGGGCCTCTACCAAAAAAGCAACGTTCCATTTACTTTAATTATAAATTGACTGTCTGTAAGATAGTCAGGTAAAGTCTTCCTGGCAATCAAGACTACATGGCTTAGAAATAGGTCGCGAGTAAAAAACTTATTAAAAGCTTTAAAAAATTGAGATATATGCGCTCAAATATCTGCTCCCTATTACAGTCACACGTGTAAATGCCGAGTGATGTATCATTCTAACGAGTTTTTAGTTGGAGTGGAGTTCTCTTCGTGAACTGGGGTGACAACTAAAAGTAAAGACACAGACCTACAACATAATGTTTATATGTGTAAGTAAGCAATATTCGCAGAGGGCTCAGCTATAGCAATGAAAAGCTTTTTATACGCGATCAGTGGAAAATGCCAGGTTTGTTTACAATATTGTTCTACAAGAAATGGACGAACAAACGAGCAATTGTTGTCGAGCTCCTTTAAGTCACTAAATTTATACGATTTACCGCTTGATATCCGCTTCCGAGGAGATTATAGATGAAAATGAAAGGAATACTGCGTAAATACTGCACGAAAGGCTGTATAGTTTTTCTACATTCTGAGACGAATTAAAAGATAACGACCATAAAACTCCTGAAAAATCTTCCTTCATGGTCTCAGCCTTTCTTCCAAAAATTGTACGCGTTGTTACGCCTCAACGCGGTCAATTATCACTAGAGCGTCAAACGCTAGGATTTTGCACAAGGTTAGTGATGGATAAGTGGTAGGCAGTATCTCCAGTCTTTTCATTAACAGGTTTTATAAGGCCCTTGTAAAAGCAATAGCTAACAAAATTCGCTTTGCAAAATTGACTTTCAAAACAGCATAATCACTCTAGTATAGGAAATGGGTCTGTCTCGAAGGAAAACGTCAGAAATCTGCGTCGTTTTTATATCCGGTAGACAGTCGGAAAGCCGACCTCAAATACTTCGACACAAACCAGAGACCAATGGGCATTTAGAATATAATGGAGCAATATTCGATTTTGTTCTACTCGGCTGCCCTAGAATCCTGTCTTGCATTTGACATGCGACGCTATGATGTATTGACATTTTGAGGTTATCCTTATGGCCAAAAATTCAAGATGATTTCGACTTCTACTTTAAAACCAATAATCTCAGTACTATATTTAACAATCAGATTACCTGATCATTCTGGAAATTTCTCGTCCAACTTTTTCATCCAGCCCAGGGTGTGCCTCCAACTAGTACCGGCTACTGCCTCCGTTGTTAGATATCTATTTGAGATAACAGCATCAAGAAGCCTTAATGCTGCTATGCCAAAATAAAAAATGACATCACAGAACAAAAAGCCGAAAAATGTATACAACTTTTTCCTTCGAGGCCTGCACATATTTTGCCATTTTGTTGCTTTATGCGTTGCTGAGAAATCGAGAAACAGAATTTATATTAAGAAGCCGAATTAATAAAGTTATGCAAAAGCGGTCTGGAATATCGATCTCTAGATGTAACAAGGGCTGCACAAGAACTAGATCTATGAAAGCTCAGCCCAATTTATAATCGACTGCCGTCCATACTGAAACCGCAACTAATATGAGTAATCGTCCATCCTAAGATTTCTACCACAAAAAATTGATACAGGGCGCTGCTGACAATTGTAAGCCTTTACACATTCGAGAATTATGAATACCAATTGAACACAAGTAACTAATGTAATTTTAAAAGCTTTCTAAACAACCAACCGCGGATATGCTCTCTCGCTGGAGTTCACGAAGAGGTTCCTCGAGAATGGTCATTGGAGCAGACTTGGAGAATGCAATTGTAATGCCAACCCGTTTCTTTTGCTTTATAGTAAGGCTTCCTACCTTAAAACAAATGAGATAAGGCAAATTTACCCAGGCCATGAACTCCTACGCAACAAGGTCTATATCCACTGTAGGAAAAACCATTGACTGAAAAAAACGTTAGTTTTTGTAATTAGGAAAACACATAGGGGCTTCTAAAGAGGCACAGAAATTGCATTGAATAAGCTATAATACCGGCAATATCTTAAAGCCAACCGCGATCTTACGAAACAGTGTATTGATTAATCACTTTAACCATGTTAGCGCACTTTCACTATACCGACTGCTTGACCCTGGAGAAAGTTGGAGCTACCAGAACTAGGTAATTTATTTAGTATTAAGAAATTATCATGTACGCTAAGGCCGTCAAAGCGAATAGATTCCTTGGTGCATACAGGGGTCATTCCCTTCATTGCATTTCATTCCCTTTATTGCAAAAGGAAAAACAATCGAAAATGTTATTGAAATTAAATTATAATATAGTTTCAATAAGGCTTTCGCCATTGAGGGTTAGTACGTGCGAAGATTTCATAGGCTCAAAATTTCTCAAAGTGGTAACTACCATCTGATTATCGTCAATAATTTATTATCCTAAACATGAATGATTATCACGACAGGTATATTATGCTACGCCTATAAGACAAACTTATTTCGTAGAAGTACTCCGGAATGTCTCCTGTTATACCGCGAGCATCTTGTTCTATACAAATTAACTGTATTTTATATAATAGAGAGAAAATTTACACTGGTAAAGTAAATATATATATATCAACTTTGATTACAGCAAACTCCATAATTCAGGCAAGGGTTGGTTGTAAACAAAACACAGCAAACTGGCCGCTTTGCTTGCATGCTTTTATTGTCTTGGCTGTTATATATCGGGCGACGAAAAGTACTGTTCAGGTTCCAGATAATGGAGGACATTTGGTAATGATACGTCATTTTCTAGAGAAATTCCCATTAAGTTTGTTTCCCACCTAATTTATTAGCATGTTCTATGAAAATACATCCGAATTTCTGAAATCAAGCTATAACTTCGGAGTGCCGTATTGGTTCTAAAGTAATTAGCGTAACCCTTGCTTTCAAAAAATAAACAAGAAAAAGGTCAACTAACTTTACACCATTCTTAGAAATTAATGAATGTAAGAAATTTTTCTGAGGATTTCCGCCCCAATAGCGTAGCGGCCTGACCGACTTCGTGACACCCGATATCGCCTTGTTTTATGTAGGTTTTAGGGCAGGATAGCCTCTTACCGCTACATACAACGTAATCGCTATATTGCCCGTGGAACGTCGAAAACCAATTTAATGCATTACGCGCAGAGAGAGTAAATTATTTACGCTAGCCGAATGGAACTACCGGCTGTACTAATGTGAATCACTCAGTAAGTCTTTACAAATTATGGGACGTCTGTCGCGAGAGTCAAATTTCGCTCAGCATAGCAAGAGCAGCGTAACCTTTTCATAAAAAAAGGAGTACAACAACATGTGGCTGTGTTTTGCTCTTAGGCTGCGTCAGTTGTAAATAGGTGAAGCTTTGCGTTTGTCTGAATCATAATGTATGGCGCACAATTCGTTATCAGACATTATGGTTCCGTCATGTGGTCCATTGGTTTTTCTCCTGTTCTGAAAAAGATATTGTTAACAAACAGTGAGCTTATTTCACTTATCTTCTTACTTTATGCGCGCTACAACTAAATTACGGATACCGTCTCTGCGTTACATTAAACACTCTAATATCGTATAGTTTATATTTTTGTTTTAAAACGTAATATTAAAGTAATCGACTATAAAAAGTTTTCTGCGAAATCCCGTTCACAATATCGCTCGCATTTTCTTCAAAAGCCATGCGAGATAAAATGAGATGTCTCAAGTCATAATTTCCATCAATTTTTCGAAAGCGCATCTAATGAAAACTGGTTGCTTTAAACCTTATTAATCTCCAAATATCGGCGGATGGTCTCGTCATCCGCCCTGAAATTTTATTTCCATAAATCTTGTTCAACATCTCGCTCGCATTTTCTTCGAAAACCATGCGAGATGCAATGTCTCAAGTCATAATTTCCATGCATTTTTTGAAAGTGTATCTAATGAACACTGGTTGCATTAAACTTTATTGATCTCCAAATATAGGTGGATAACCTCGTCATACCTGGAGGATCGGAGAGTAGTCGCCGAGGAGCAGGAGTACACGGTTACTGCCGGAGTCCCTCAGGACTCGATTTTTGGGCTCTGGCTTATGACGGGGTGCTTAAGATAGAAAATCTTCCAGAAAGCGTGGAAATGTTGGTTTACACCGGCGATTTCGCTATTCTGGCTACGGCCAGGACTCAAAGCGCCCTATAGGACGCAGCCAATGACGCCTTGGACAAGATCGTCCAGTGAGTGGATCGCGACCATTTTCGTTTCGCGCTGGAAATGGGAGGTGGGAGGTTCTGTACCTAACAGGTCGGAAGCAGATAAAAAGAGTCAATCTTGTGAGAGCGGGCCACTCGGTCCAGATCGGGAAAGAGGCAAAGCACTTCGGGGTCGTCATCGACACGAAGCTATCTGGATTGGTGATACACGTGAGATACCCTTCAGTAAAAACACAGCGGGTCGTCCTGAGCCTTACTCGTATCCTCCCACGAGTTAGTGAAGCGTCGAAGGCCAACGGCAGGCTACTCGGTTGCGGAGGCTACTGCGCTATATGCGCTATACGCTAATCTGGAATAATATGGCTTTGCGAACGGCAAAGAATAGGAATGCGCTCAGGCCGGCCCAAAGGACACTTGCGATCAGGATTAGCCGGGCGTATCGGACGATGTCGACCGAATCGCTCTTGGTCCTGATAAGAATGCTGCACTGTGACTTGCTAAAAAACGAGAGCCCGCTACCCTTAAAGAAACACCCGGACCTGACTATAAACAAGGAATACCACCATCGACGCCTGGCAGGAGGAATGGACGACGGCCAGATCTGAAGGAATGGTTATATTTTTTAAAGCTGAGCGTCAGCCAACATTTAACGTCCACGGTAGCAATTGAAGGAATGGTCAAGGGGAGCTGGACCAAGAGTTTGATGCCTGACCTTCGCATATGGCAGGATTCGAGCGGAGAGCTTACGTAAGGAGCAACGCAGATGCTCTCCGGTCACGGGCAGTACCAAACGTACCTGGTGAAGATCGGGAAGACGCTGGTAGGTATCTGCGTCCTTTGTGACACTCGGGAAGAGGATAATATGGAACACACGGTTCTGCGTTGTAGCGCACTCCAGGAGGGAAAAACTGGAAGGAAAAATGACACTAAGGATATGGTATACTATATAATGACGGGCCCTGACCTTTGGTCCGAGGTTACGAGCTGGTGGGATAAGATTATGGATCTCAAAATTGACAAAGAGAGAGCTAGGAGAGAACATTTTGATGCAGTGCAGCAGAAAGGGGGGACGAATTGGTCAAGAAGAAATGCCAGGTGAGACAGAAAGAAACGCGGGAAAAGACGGCCGGGCTCTTAATTCGGGCCCGGCTCGACGCAGCCACCGCTAACGAAAAAGCAGGCACTGATTTCCTACCTGATTGTGGCTGCCTGAACCCGGTCGACGAGCGAATGTCATAAGGTACTTGAGGGCAGGAAATGTTTAAAGATCAGAAGGATTGTAAGGGAGACAACGGATCTTCTCCCATGGCTTAGGAGATAGGGTTTTAGTGGGTTTATAAGTCCCACACTAATTACTGCAGGCCGTTAGTGACGCACGGGCAACATACCCCCATAACAAAAAAAAGATCTCCAAATATAATATTCTCGATTTTGTGATGATGGTCTACAAGAGAAGTTGATGAAACCTCAGAAACGCACTGAAATAAAAAAAAATAAAATGAAACTGGCACAACAGTTTACTTTATATCGAGAAAGTACTATCAATTGCTAACATGTTTTTCTGTTTGACTATATATACAGCAATGGCTGCCTGGGTGGCCTTCCAAACGTATTGTGCCAAATGTTGTCGTAAGATATATTGTCATCTGATAAATTCTTACAGAATTATCAAAATATTCGTGAACTCGTTTCCGTCTCCTACAGCCCTAGAGCCCTTCTATTGATGACATTTGTGACCGGCCTTAACACTTTTCATATAACCTTTTCTTTGCTTCGTATCTATCGGCTGTCTGAACCTCTGCTTAAGGAACTGTGTTTGCTGATCCCGTAAACTTTTTTCTTGTTCCATGTCCTTAACAAGAAAATATTACTGCCAGATTGTCGCAAAAAATTGTCTTCCACGAAAATTTTCAGTTGTACCCCGTATAAAACCTTTATTTGTATTTCCGTGACAAAGGAGCCAAAGACTCTGAGCTTAACATCTATAAACTGCGTCGAACATGTCATCGCGAGATGAGTTACTGCGCTTTTTGCAGTTTGTATTTAAACAACTCGATTTATAGCGCACATAACTAAAAGATCGGCTCGTGCCACTATGTGTTCCTTAATCTATTTCATAATCTCTTAATAACTAATGCATTACAAGTCCATAGCGGCTTCATCAAAATCAATTGTTAGCTTTATCAAGTCCTATCTCTATTTAACTAGCGCTTTTAAATACTTTAGTAATTAGTGATTTCTATTCCTAGGTGTTAACAATTGAGTTTTAAATTTCGAAAATCATAAATGTGAAAATTATGGCAGTAGCGGATATTGTTATTCAACAGCTAGTAATGCAGAGCCAGTTGATAGAACAACTTTCGGCGAAGTTCCAACCACCAGCCCATATCTAATATACGAATTGTCGGTCAGTGGTTTTCCTGTACGATCAGAGCGTAGAGCTGCCTCTTCTGGTGTTTCGATGAAATAAGGCGAAAGTGACTATGCTCTCCTTACAGGTGGACGAAACATACAATCGCTTTGTGAAATATATGCGTTTTCTCACATCCGTTTTCGACCTGCATATAAAGACAAACTAGTAAAGCACCTAAGAGAGCTCCAGGCCTTAGGTTGTTGACCAATCGCGGACATGATTCTAGGAAATTCAAGGATTTAAGGCAATAGTGTACATGGACAGTGTAGGTGAACCAGGGAACTACATGTTACCTCGCGGGCGCGTGAATTCAGTTTTTATGGCCCTGCAGATTCCTTCAGACAACAAAAGAGCTTAAAACAGTAAAATTGCCAGCTTAGCCCGTGGGACTTTGAAAACAATTCCGATAACAATCCTAGAACATTATTAAGAAAGCACCTTACTTGGCAGAGTGATACACAGATAGAATTGGAATAGAATGCAGGTTTAATTGTTAGAAAAAGGCAAGTCCAAAACGAGAGCTTCAAGGCATGCCTATCGCGATACCTGCAATACCACAGAAACGTCAAACAGAATCAAAACGACTGAGGTAGCCCGAAAACAAGACCAAAGAACCAACCATAAACCAAACATAAATGATCATGATTAAGCTGGCATATGAAGGCAAAGATTTGGTTCCCCAAATCTTGTTCACAATGTACATCGGTGTAGAACTACCTGATGCAAATAACAGATTTAATGTGCGATACTAGGACCCACAAATTGCCACGATACCACAACTACGATTGGCTGATGTCCCATTAGTGGGACATACTGTGCTTAACAAAGAAACATTTCTTAGTGTTCTAGCGAAGGTTTAATACGAACTTCACCTAACTTTTAACCATACAATAGTACGAGTAAAATCGTTATGCATTCGAAGGATGGTGTCTAAGGCGAGGTAGGTACCTTTGTGCTAAGGAACAGAAGTACTAATTGACACGTTGTATACATATATAGGAATTGTAGTACGCGATAGCCTTAGCTATAACAAGATAAACTACAAAAAGTACTTATTCAAATAATTTCCTCAAACGTACAAAAATTAATACTCAGTTTAACTTAGTCTGCTGATAAGCAAATTATTAGCAAAATAGATACATTACTGACTTTAATTCCATATCTCTGCACTAATTAGTCTATCTTATCTAAAGTTTGAAGTTCACCAAGGGTATTATATATTCACGAAGTTCTAGCAACAGGTTTTCTCAACGAAGCCATATCGCTCATAATACGTCACAAGTAGTGCCTATTTTGCAATATGAAACTGTTCAAGCCACCAAGGCAGTAAATTATATAGCTCGATTTAACAGGCGGCCAGAGGCGCTACGAACTGATATAATAATTTATATTTAAATCTCACTGTGAAATATACTGATGTGCTATTTGTTACAAATTGGTATACACTATTGTATTACTTTAAAAATTATGGGCAAATAAACCCATCTGTACATAGCGCTAATGGTTGAAGTTCCATTCGTACATTTTATAATGCCGGTCATCAAACTAATCAACGTAGTAAGGAACAACGCAGATGGTGAAACCAGTGCCACCACCATGTCTATTGGAAACCGGATATAAAAGTTGTCTAAGACCTTTGTGCCCCTCAACTTTATTGATACCTGATTCAAGGAGGCAACTAACTTCTGATCTGAATTGTAAGAAAACTGCCTTTCATTAGAGCTCTGTGGTACGCTGCACTTTATATAAGGCACGAGCGGAATTACTACAGCTAAATATATTGTACTTAAATATATTGAAGTCATGCTACTAAACGACAGCAGACGAACGCCAAAATCTTTAAGCGAGTAGAGAACTCAGAGATTCGCCTGTAGAATTAGTTTCTTGTTGGCTGTCTTCTTCAATCTCTATATTAGGAATTACCTTGCCGAGAGAAGTTCAACACAAACAAAGTCTCTGTCTTGATAATTTCTCTGTCATCAAACTTGCCTAATTGAGGCCATTCACGACAAAGGGAAGGTTTCCATTAAACCGACCAAATGCCAGGCGGAGCAACATTGTTTCAAACACAATTGTCGCCGTGAAAATTACGCTTTTGTCGTTGATCACATTCGCGCTTAATACAGATATAGCACTTTCTAGTGCAGTCTTGTGCATAATTAAGACCCAATTTAATTTAGTTCGCCTGCTCAGGCTGGACATAGAGCTCTGGAGTCAATTTGTTTACGCAGCTCCCTCTTTCAGTGTACATAATTTTGACAATTTTCGTAACTCTTTTTCCAGTCTAAATGAACGGTGCTGTTGGTTCTTCAAAATCACCCACACGGTGATTTTATTTTAGCTTTTATTACGCATACATTTATAGGTTACGGCAAACAAGGTATAAAACTACGTTGATATAAGGCCATAGAAATCGTGCAAACACAACCTTCAACGCAACTTTCTGTCTAAGGGGCTCGAATGAACGAGCAGTGTCTACTAACTGAACATCAATGACAGAAAAATAGATCAGAGCGTAAGTCTACCAGCCCGTCCCGTTGTTTTGTTCACTTTCGACCCCCACGTCCTCCTGGTCCCGTTTCGTCTCTAACATACGATTACCTTGTTTGTTTTTGGCACTTCTGATATCTCTTCCGCCGATTCCAGCACATTACTCATTGCTCTGGGCGTGCAGTGATCTCAAATGAATAGTCTTTGGATTCAGTTCAAGCCACACAAGCGCCATTATGTTAAGCATCAAGTGATAGATCAGAAGCATGAAGCCGGGGTGCCCTATCAAATGGATGTGTTTGGTTTGGTCCACGTTACGCAAGAAAAAATCCGAGCGGTTATTGAAACCTCAGACACAGCAAATTCTAGTCCTTAGATTCAGTTCCAGCCACACAAGCGCCATTATGTTAAGCATCAAATGATGGATCAGAAGCATGAAGCCGGGGTGCCCTGTCCAATGGATGTGTTTGGTTTGGTCCACGCTGCGCAAG
This sequence comes from Tropilaelaps mercedesae, assembly GCA_002081605.1. NCBI lineage: Eukaryota > Metazoa > Arthropoda > Arachnida > Mesostigmata > Laelapidae > Tropilaelaps > Tropilaelaps mercedesae. The sequence continues at coordinate 26,602 of MNPL01003449.1, read as the reverse complement.
AAACAATCCAAACGGTCATTGAAACATCAGACACAGCAAATTCCAATGTATAAAGATCTTCAATTATGACAAGGCTCAGCCAATAAAAAGTAAAATTATTGATTACATAACTGACGACTTGCTGTTTTCGTTTCTTTGGCATCTATTAATTTAGGGTTTGCTATAAACCAGTATTTACCGTTCACACGTATCGTTCTTTCTCTCGTGCAACCTAACCGCGGTCATGTACGAAGCGTAAACGTATATTATACATCGTAAAATGAACAGATAACAGTGGTACAGAAAAGGAGCAAATACTTTTGACTAATTTATTTCCAAATTATTCTCTCAATAGAGCTTTTGATCTCCTATGTGAGTGTTTCAATATGAATGCTGGGCGGAAATCTGGAAGTTTACACTCGTGGTGGCGTCTCTTTATGGAACTGCATAAAGTTTATTATCCTCAAGTCTCTCTTCCATGCAACAGTAATCCAGTGGTGTCGGCCAATTTAAGGGGATTTTAATTGAGTTACTAATTATGGATTTTCATAGTTATAGTGGTATCACTTTTTGCCGGTGTGAGTACGTTTGGACGTTGCCTTCTGGCCGAAAGCAGGAGGGTTCCAGAAATAGAAAAATAAATGTCTGAGTCTGTGTCCTGCCCTACTCCCATTATGTGCAGCGCAGGATCGAACAGACACAACGAATTATGAACACGGATGGTTCGTCTAGCGATGTAGGCCAAACCAACCCCAGAAGAAAGGCTCCTGAAACTCGGAAAGTAGGTTGATCGGTACTGCATGTTCGGAGAATAAGAATACCTTGGCTATCTTATAGAAAAGTACTACAAGCCCATTACGTGCGCATTTCGGAGCGCAAGTAATAGGAGCGGTATGCGCTCAGCTCAGAGAACCCTGGCGATCAAAGTAAACCGTACGTACCGAACAGTGCCGACTGACGCCATGGGCAAAAAGAGAAGCATGAAACAAGGAAACGTGGACGTCACAGAGGAGAGGCGCGTAATAATTGACGCATGACAGACCCATTGGAAGCGCGAGGTTAGATTTAGGAAGATCACTAAAAGAGCTTGGACTAAATCCCTCATTCCAGATATTAAGCGCTGGCTCAATTCAGCCAGAGTTGTTGAATTACGTGACACAGGCACTGACCGGACACGAGCAGTTCCAGCGCTACATGTTCAGGATAGGAAAGTCCGACTCGGATCGGTGCGCTTTCTGTGATACCGAGGATGTGGATGACGTGACACACACCGTGTAACACTGTCCCACTCTGAGTGAAGCCCAAGATACTATGATCGGGTCTCCTGGGGAAACCCCGGAGATCACAGGGTCCATCACGACGGATGACGAAGCGTGGAAAAACTAAGTGCCTGGTTCAATGCCACCATGCTTATGAAGGTTCAGAAGAACATAGGCGACGCAGGCTTGCACGATCTGAACGATCTATTTCCCTAGAGACTGGAGCTGTAGTGAGTTCATGAGTTTCACACTAGTTACTGAATGGTTGTAGTGACGTGCTCGTGCCATCAATATTACCAAAAGCCCCCATAAAAAAAAGTTCTGAATAGGGAGAGCGAAATATATCTCACGTACTGCCAAGAAGCCCGATCAGGGTTTACTATCTAGACGATCTTGAAGCTTGTCATGATTAAGGCCACTAAGGAATCTTAATCCAGGGGGAACCTGAGAGGAGTCAGCGTAGGCTTGTAGGTGGCATAGGCCACAACTGGGTAATCTCTCGTTTGGTAGAGTAGGTTGAGGCTGTTAATGGTCAGGCGCGACTATGAATTCTAAGAAATGGTGGCATTGATCAATCGTCCTTTCTATTTGAAGTATCATGCTTTGGAAAGGTTCGCAAATGGAGTTATAGCCGAAAGATTGGACTATATCGGAAGTTTTCGCGTATTCGACACCTCTCGTTCAAGGGTTTTAAAAACGTAGATTACGTTAAAATCATCTTCGTAAAAAATGTAGCGATTATATCGTTAGCCAAGTTGCCAGACAGGCCACACCAGGTAAAAAGCCAAGTATTGGGTGATTTCCAATGGGTGATGTTTTGGTGGAATTTTCAACCGAATAGAATTCGTACGTAGAAAAGTTGAGATTATTTATCAAAATAGTTTTTTTCTGCTCTCGTTATAATATTTTCTTGAAAATGATTCTTCATAGAAAATACGTGCGCTATACCGCATAGAGTAAAGAGGGTATAGTGGCTGCTGACCGGCACTTGATGATGCTATGATAACGCTAAATGATAACGCTAATGGTAAATAAGGTTATATTGAACACAATTACGCGTTTCTACTTATTCATTTTTACAATCTCTTCTACACAAGAAAGCCAATTTTGGAGTTTTCCTTCTCCTTTCCAATAAAAGTGCGCTAAAAAAGCCATATGTTTCTCGTACTTTTATGGAAACTGTTGCTGCATTAAAGATTCTCCCAAATAGCCTAAAACTCGCCTCGCCGCCTCGCCTTCTATCTACCAGCTAAAGATGTGCTTGTTAAGAATGCGATGATCTTTGTATCTTGAAAACCTTTAAAAATTTTCGACACGAATCCGAAAAATTCTTGAGTTACTTCAGCGAGGCCTTTAGATCCCTACTAAATTTCAACTCAACCTAATTGCTTTTTTATCTCAACATAATCCACAATAATGTAAGCATACATTTAAAATTACATTTTTCATTGTTGAGCACAACTACCGGTTATTGTACCCGTTAACTCTTATCCAATTTCTAAAATAAATTATGCTGTTTAGCTTTAAAACGAAACGAAAAAAGGAAGTATTATACAATTGTCTCTACTTTGGAACGGTTACAACAATGTTATATCGCTGCTGTAACCCTCATCGTGCAGTAAAACTCATCTATTGATGAGTTTCTGAGATTCACTGAAATTGTTAAAAATTGAGGGTAAATACATGAAGGACTGTCGTCTCGACACCTGGTGGTTAAGCGACTCGTGGATTTACTGTGCGATCCCTTTATTGCACCCTATATTAATTAAGATATATGTAAACCCAAAAATGACTAAACCTTTATAAAAAGGTATGTAAAACTATGCTCAATTTTTTTATTTGAAAGTAGCGGAAAAGGGCGTTACAAACGGCAGACTGTAAGCGATGTATCTGTTCTAGTTAAGTCAATACAGCAAATTATATAACAAAACCAACGATTGGAGTAGACTTGCCAGTAAGTAAATATGCACGTAGCCTGACACAGATTACACGTCGTTATCGCCGCGTCAGTTTGAACAGCGCATTTATTGCAAATTTGTAGCCTTTGAAATTCAGGCTTAGCTCTGGAAGAACCGTTAAGAATATTTTCTTTACTGGCAATCAAATTACGGCAGCAGTCATGTTGGCTTTCCAACAAGTAGGTTAGTTGCGTGAAGATGAAGTACAAATTTCCTATAGCGAAAAAAAATGTTTTCTTAAGGGAAACAAGTCGATCTGTCATCGCCGCCCGTATCAGGGGTTCTGTCAACATTTAGCGACATTGTCGTGAAACATACGGAAACGAGACTTCTCATCTTTACAAATGTACAAAGCAAATTATAACACGAAAAGATTCAAACAAGTGATACCCAACAGTTGAAATTTCTATCACTCAATAATAAACCATACTTACGATGAAGGGTAGTGCAAGCCGCTGCGTTTCGTAATTAGCCGCCTCAGTGCATCTTCCAAATACCGAATTACTGACAACCCAATTACGAGGAAACGTCATATATATATAATAATAAAGTAAAATACAAATAAATAAAAAATAAAAAAATAAATAAAAAATAAAGAATAAAGTAAAAAAAATAAAGAAATAAAATAAAAATAAAAAATAAAGTAAATAAAAAATATATAATAATAAAAAATAAATAAATAATAATAAAGAAAAAATATAAAAATATTTTTAGGGCTGACTATTAGCCAACATTCACCGTCCACGGCAGCGCTTTTTGTATTGCTTCATGGGATGCACCCCAAAAATGTATGTACAACGGCGAAGATCAAGCCCGTACATCCACTGTCTCCTACGGTCGCAAAGCGCACGCGAATGTACCAAGTCACTGCGCCTGGCGTCTTCGTATCAACGTAGCTGGTCCAAATGCCTCGGAAATTGCAAACTCTACCGATGTCAACCTTCATTTTGGATCCCAAGCACATGTGTATACGAACCATAGACATACTTCGAACACGCGAAACAGAGGCTCGTAGTCGTGTAACCGACCTATTTCCAACAAAGTTGCACGTTTGAATGACACTTCAAACACTGTCGAGTAATTCGTTATGCGCTACACATGTATGTCGTTCCCGCCTAGAGCCCGGTACAAAGCGGCATTGCGCCAACTGAATGAAGGGAAGAAGATCTCGCAATGTTTTTGGCGAAGGCAAATCGTGCAACCGGCCCTTTCATGCAAAGCCAAGCCGCACGGTCGTATTCTATTTATTAACGCGCAAAAATACAGGTCATTGCAGGATCACAGACACCTCAACATACCTGCTGCATTCGTGTCGAGAAAAAGATTCTGCTAATCGCGATATTCAAGGTACACATAGACGAACTTACAGGCAAGCAAATATGCGCTGCGCTAAGGCATTGTCACGCTTCATAAAGCCATTTTCAACTAAGCGGCATTCGGAGAACGTCGCTTATATAATATATAGCTGTGACTACATCTAAAGACGCGGATTACAGAACAGGATGATTAATTATGACATTTTGGGTAAATCCTCGTGGTCCAGATGGTTACCTGTATCTGAGAATTCCTTCCCGTTTCGTTTATTATTAATTACTTAATTACTCGTTTGCACCCGAAAATATTTCAACTACCATACTGAAAATCTGGAGAAGCCCGCAGATTCGCATCGCGCCGCAGTACAAGCAGCACGACACTGTATAAGATCGCAAAGAATAAATATATGGCCCACAAGTACCACCTAGGTATGCTTTTTTTAGCAGGGTTAGTCTCAGAAACATTGTGCATCCACAGGTAAATCAAGTCAGATGTAAAGGCACCCGAATCGACAAAAAAAAAAAAGAGATCCACCACCACAAAAATTCGATGCGCTTCGTCATAACCAGCATTGCGAGTGTGAAAATTTTTACCTGAGAAGACAGCGACTTCTCCTCTAGAAACCTCGCTAGAGTTTCGCATGATCGCTCAAGATAGAATAAAGCCAACCATTGCTTAATGGGGCCAAGGAACGAAGCTAATAGTACCGAACATATTTTTACTCGTTAGCTTAAATTTCACACTACGACATTTTCGGACAGAAACAGAGCACTCTCTGCAGTCTTTATTTAGTTCTGAAGTGTGTGCCATTTTTACTTGGTTTTTGTCGACTCTAAGGATCATCTACCTCCTTTCCACAACTGGCTCTTGCCAGTCGTTTCACAACGAAATGATGTTTTACAGGACCGGAACAAAACGGTACCACATTTTTGGCGCTGGTCTTTCATCTCACTGCGTGAGGCATCATCATGCGAAATAATTGTAAGAAAGATATCATTAAGAATTATTTAATCTTCCCCCACTGCGCACGCGACGAGCAACTGAAACAGCTAACATGTTTTTTCAGATCAGCAACGAGTCGATCATCCAAAAAGCGGGACTTTTATCGACATAAACGAGTACAGCTGTATATATATATATATATATCGATCATATGATAAGGTTTGGACCGTTTCTGAGTTGGGACATTGACTACGGTTCCGATAATGTAATGGATGCCATAGAGCCTTCCGGGGAACTTATTGGGCTTTCTAGTCCACTTCTGACTGAACGAAGCGGCTCGCCGACTCCTGTAAAGGATTAAAGACAATGCTAAATTAAACATGATTTCTAAAATTTATTTTAGTTGAATATTAAACATTTAGCAACATGTATACGATCAGAGAATTCGTTAGGCGAATTGGTCGGCAGCCATTATTTCAATAAGGCTAGCTACTTACAATGAAATTTTCATTATTTTGCCTAAAAAACTTCCTAGAAAATTTTTTCTAGATCTTTATGGAACTCTGACGTGTACCCTCAACATCACCTCAGAAGCGACGCTAAGAGCATTGACTAAACAGTTCACTGTTTTAGCCAACCAAATATCGCGAAGAGTTACCAATTAACAGCCGTACAAAGATATAGGCTGTAATGTGTATGATATAGCCGTTTGGACTAATGATCAAATGCTATCGTACCCAAAAGGAATTCTCCTTGCTTCTTCGTTTTTATGATTTCTTGCATATAGGGCCCGTCCTAAGGTGAAAAACAGATAAAGTTTAAGTTCTACATACCTGTGTTATAAATGAGATGGCGAAGCCTCTCTTGATTAGAAAGATGCGCAATGCGAAACTCGCTGATATAGTTGAATTGCTTACAAATAAAATCCCGCAGGGTAAATAGTTCCGGCATGGCTACAGAATCGTCCACTATATGCAGCTCGAGAACTGCGCCTAGGATGCACACGAAAAAAAAGTCAAATCTCGTGCCGTTATTCCATCCCAGACCCGAGCAATGCAGAGCAAAATTCGAGTCCGACACTATAGAAATAATAGTAGTAGATTACTTCCCAAAGCTAAAACGAGTTGTTGCTCGTGAAATAAACACCATCTCACAAACCCGTAGTTCGAACCGTTTCGTTTAATACCTATTAAGTAGGCTAAGGTTAGTTTTCCATGCTAATAAACCCCGAAACTTTCACAATTGGTGTTTCAAGCGGAAACTTAATTGCGAATACAGACAATGGTAAATATGGCCTCACTATGGTGCATACCAGCATCAACAACGGGCACCGCTTTTGATAGCTTATGCTGCATCCAATCGCGGATCGGCTTCATGAGATCTCGCATCCTCAATTGCTGTCTTCTCTCCGACGCCGTGCTTATGCTTCGGTTGCCAGACAAATCATCTTAAAAGTTAAATCAAACGGCAAATAAGCTTTGTGATACTGCCACTTATGCCACTTAAACAAGTAAGCTGAGAAGCAACGCCGGTTGAGAAAAGAACTGTACTTTTTATACAGATAAAGCGACACCATTGTGAGTCAGGTTGCTATGGTTCGCGTAGGTCGCTTGAAGGTCACTTAAAACTAAACCAGCGCAAGGTAGATCTAAAAAAATGCTGAGCGAAATTTTTTGGGCGCTCTCCCGAAGTAAGCTTAGACAAAGCATTATTTCAAGCATGTTTCAGCATGATTCAAATTAACTTACCAGACCTACAAGAATTTTTTGCCAATATGGTAGACGCTACTATGGTAGGCGTATTTTCTTCATTCAGCTGCTTAACTGTCACAGATATTGCAACGACGCGGGTAGTGTTGGTACAATATACGTATTGGTATAATGAATCAAGTTCAAAGCCGATTCTCTAAGCAAAACGTATGAGCCGATTGATAAAACCTACCCGTTGCCAGCAAGTAGTTCACTTTGATTGTAATCGAGTAGCCCCGCCACATGTGCGCTTCCAGTTGCTTAGAATTAAGTATCATTGTCACCTTACCGTTGACCATAAGCAACGTTTTATCAAACGCAAAGTGCTCGAAGTCGTCCAGCGTGTCGGTCGCAATGATAATCGTGCCTTTCCAAACGGACAGAAAACAAAAATCGCATCCAACATTTAATGAAGTCAGTTGCCAGATTACAAGCAGTGGACAAGATGCGTACGTCGAACTGATTAGCGCACATACTTTGAGCCTTGCTCGCATCACCGTATAGGTTAGTAGATCATGAAATATCGACAAAGGTAAGTAATTTTAGAGAGGCACAACAACTACATGGACAACAGCGTTCTGGGTATTCTACGAAGGATGATGTGAGTTTACTGCAAACTCATATCTCATGCGCTGGAAAACGACTCATAGTATACATCGGTGATTGTTTTGCCTCTAAGTAATATTTATCCTGAAGACGCTTTGGAAAGCCAGTACTGCGTTTGTCGAAACGTTTTAGGTAACGACGTCTCGTTAGTCGAGACGTGGCAACACTAACTAGTAAACCGCTTTTAACGTACAGTGTCCCTTTAGATGTGTAACAGCCTTCCAGATGATTTCCTTAGTTGCAGAGTCCACGCCAGCGGTTGGTTCATCAAGCAGTACGACAGGTGGTTTTCCTACGAAGGCCGACGTAATTGATACTAATCGTCGCTCATTGTCAGTCAATTTGTCTAGAGTACTGTGAAGACAAAGTCACTTCTGAATTACTAGTGACGCAGACGCAGAACACAAACCTACAAGCATTCGGTAAAAAAAACTACAGATCGGTAGTGCTAAGTACTAGTACGATATTGGGAGGACATTTACCTCTACCATAAAAGAAACCAGCTATTGCAAGTAGCCGTCAAGCACGGCACTTATTCGTTAGTCACTTGTATATCTAGATATATTACCAAGTAATCACTTACTTACGAAGGGAGTTACTCAGTCCGAATATGGATGCCAGCGTTACCACGGTCTCATGGCGGATGGGACACGGTACCTTGCGAAGTTCAGCATGTATGAGCAACAGCTCAATCGACTGTAACATCAGCGGAAGCTCGATGCTTTTACTGAAATAACCAATCTTTGATGGGTGACATTTCAGCACACCGTTTACATATACTTCACCGAAGTCGAGGTTCAGCTCACCCCGGATTATTTTCAGCACGCAGCTTTTGCCGGCTCCACGTAAGCCAAGTATGCCAAAACATGAACGCGGCTCGATCACAAGGTTCAACAAAGGGCGTTTTGAATACCGAATATCCAAACAGGCGTCCTTAAAGACAACGCTACCTTCTCGCAGGAATCTGTCCAATGAGCCTTTCGTGAAGACTGCCGTCTCTCGAAGTATTGTCTTATCCACGTTTTTCCTTGTCATTATGATGTTGTGCTTTTTGTATTCCTGTAGTTCTTTGGTTGCTTTGTTGATCCGCCGCTTCATCGGCGGCCACATGTAGCAAATCGTACGCCATTTGTTGGCAACAATTATGATGAGTACATCGAGCAGTTTCCGGTCCAGTATAATACAGTAGAGATAATCTGGCATAAATAGGCAAAATATTAGTTTTAGAATTTTCTAACCTGGCGTAGTGAATAGAACTTCTATCCATTCTCATCGGCGGGGAGGGATTACTGTGTCCAGAAGTTTCGTGTCACAGTAGCACACCTACGGGTTACTTAAATATATTAATTGGTATTACATATAGCACGCAAGTAATATAAAGTGTCTGACATTTTTCAGGAAACAGTTAACAATTCCACCCACCACATCTACCCTAGAAGTCCAAACCTGATCTACACTTTAAGCTCGACGAGCTCTTCGATAGTTAATACCGAATATCCAGAAAAAAAATGGTCAGAATCAAAATTGAGTAAGAAGCCAAATTATACTGGTCGCAGCAGAATGAGATCAAGTTAGTTCAGCACAAGTGTTCTTAAAAAATTGTTTTTAACAACCGCTCCATCGTCTTCAGTCTTAGAGAATCCAAAGCTTAACGTCGGCGCTCTCGCTTAGAAAATAGCACAGTGTAGAGAGTATTCCGTCACAAAACCCTTCGAGATCGCACGGCGTTTTTAGTCATCTCCTTGAAAACAACATAGTTAAATCTCCCGAACAAATTAAGTGAATTTTCGTAACTACTAAGGATTACATTTTAAAAAGGCTTAATGAATACGATCCATGAATAAAGTAGAATCCGGAGTTCGTCCTTGTTTCACCTACTGGTTCAATGCAATTACGAGAGCTCAGAAACATATTGAACGGGACTTGTGTGTTATTAGAGCCGTTGTGTGTATCAGAACCTTAGCAAACGTGTTCGACCTGTATCGGTGCATGTAACGAACACTATTTTCAACCAATGGAAATAAACAACTCTCTACTTCTCAATTATTGTAGCCGCGGCCAGCTAATTTTGAAGCAAGGCGCTTTGAATATACAGCACCTGACGCCATAACTCGTATTTGCCGTGCGCTCAAAGCAGTTTTAAAGAGCAGGCAAGCATATCCGCAAACGCCTAAGACCCTTGCGTTAACTGTGTGGAAGTTATATACATATAGAGACTTTGCAGCTAGGTAGCGCCATAGTAAGACATACATTAAGTTTAAGAAGTATGCTATATGCGAACTCACATAGGCCAGTTGGATCTAATAAACTCTCGGGGAAGGTAATGTGCAGGCTTTCCTCTTCACAGCAAGGCCTCATACCGTACGGGTTCCATGGGCACAGGACTGTTTTTACTATTGGATCCAAGCAGATAGCTTCAAAAAGCTGTTGCTGCTCGAGTGTATGAATTACGTCGTAAATAGCTGTAAGCCAGAAAACGCTATTTATTACCAATCCAATTAATGCGAAATTATTATACACTGTTGCAATGGAGTGCATGCTCTATGTTTCGCTATAGTGTCTGCGAGGTACCATGAATGTACATTACGTAAAATGTTCTCAGTATAGCAGCAAGCCGCTCTATTTATTAATAATACAGCATTAATGTGTTACCATATGAGACAAGAAACGAACTGGATTTGCGGTTATCTGCATCTACTCCATTCACGTGTTTATAAACTTACATTGTATTTAATTTTATTTGTTACTAAGCCTACAGCAAGCCAGTATTCATATAGCTATCACCCTAACACATATATATATATATATATATATATGTACGCACAATACACTTGAATTGTTTTGTCGGGATATGCAGTATTCTCATTTCATATTTCTTTTTTGGAGTAAATACGACCAAGTTGAACTCGAGAGGGCGAGAAACATTGCCTCGATTCGAATATGCTGCTGTTTCCCGTTTCTAGTACGTCAATTCACACTCTCGAGATTCGCCAGTGTCTACCGCAAAAGGTGTCTACCACGAGATTTTCTATTTACGCAGCATATTCACGGTCAGTTTTTTACAGCGAGCAATAGGAGACGACATGTTATATCCTCGGACCTACAGATATGCTAATCGTATATATAATGATAATTAATAAAATAATGTACATTAGCAGTGTACATCTGCTTATGTACTATTAAGCCATGTTCCTACTTCCAGTAACTAAATGTTGTAAATATTTTCCAACAATAAGCTAAAGTTCAATCCAAATGAAACATCTTGGCGACTCACAATAAATTTACTTGAGGGGAGTAAAACGTACCGCAACTGGGGATTATTGCACTTGCGACTCTTTGCACGATCGGAGTCAACGAAACACGATACAGGTACGGTGCAATGTGGCACACATTAGCACAGAAAAGGATAATGAATATGTGTAGGAAGGAGACCCACTTCGGTAGCAGAATACCAATGGCGATGCTACTCAGTGTAAACGCCGAGCTGGCCAACATGATGAAAATCAAATAGGGACCATACAGATTGACGAGCTGATATGGCGCGCCAGCTGCATGCTGCCTGATCGTAAAACCGAGCCAGGCAGGTAGGACGAGAAACAACATCATTATACAATAATCTAGAAACAAGACAACAGAAAAGGGCCGTAAGAAATTATTATTAGCAAACGAATTGTATAGATCTCTCACTCCTAGCTATCTCCTCTCTTCGGGTTCTAAGTAGTTCTGTTGAATTATCAGCAATTCGCCAAATTCTGACTATGGGTCCTAAATTGATAACAAAACCAGCTCGAAACAATCCTGCTTTCACTACGAACAATCGGTGCTGTAGCGTGCGAAATACTGAAAATTTGGACCACAAAACACCTTGGGGTTTCACATTATGTTGATATAAAGTAATGCTGCCTCTTCTCGCACGTCAAGGAAGCTTTTTTTCTCGGAAAACTGGCTTTGAAAATTAATTGAAGTAAATGATTAAATGCTAAACGTTCGGACTTTGAATTAAAAGTGTTCAAGGGATTTATTTGCATCTTAAAGAAATTTGTAGCACGTGATCGGCTAGCTGATTCAGTTTTGAAAAATACAATTTTCATAAAAATATGGTGGATCTAATTTACTCAAATTCCTACTCAAGTTATGCCAGAGACGATAGAACCATCTCTAGCTTGAGATGGTACCGTTAGCGGGCATATGCTACCAACTTTTAGCGGTCGTTTAGATTTAATCATTGATCGTCTCTCGTATTTCTAAATCCTTCGCAATCACCCTGCATGAGACCTAATCCCAATGACTCGAAAAAGTTGAACGTTCATACCATCCCAATTTCTATAATGCAGTCAAGAAAAACAAACATTAAATACCTCGAGGCTAGACCATACCAATTTAAAATTATAATGCATTAAGGTCTATCATGCAAACAAGTTAACGCAGTATATTTTTGACATAATGTGGTGCACAGAAAAGGAAAGGGAAGAATTTACTTTTATTACACAGAAAAGACGTATAGAAAATGGAAACTATAGGTTACTTACTGATTAGAACCAGGACGAGGTAGGTAGCAGAAAAATAGGCGATCTTCGAGAGTCCGGAGAAGTAGAGATGGCGATACACGAACGGCGTATGGTTGACAACAATAAAGTAGTAACTGTTGGCGGCCACAAAGACGACAACGAGCATCCTGGACAGAAGGTGATTTTCAGTAGTGGCTATGACGAGTTAGGATGAAAAAAGGAGCCACATTATTTTCACAACCACGTTTCTCAATGAGTACAATTTTTCCTAACGTTTGTCCACTATGATCGTCTAATTTACTGGAAGAGGTAATTAATCTCCGATTTTTACCGGAAGCGGTAATGAAGTATTATTAGACGTATCACATTACCGTACTTCCGTGGATTGAGCATTTCTATTTAGCGAAGTACGGTGTACAGATGAGTGTGGTTCATTTCATTACAAAGGGGATGAGTTCCTGGCGCCAAAAGGTTTTTAATTTTCCAGAACAATATCTGACTTTCCCGAAATAACACAAAACACCAATGTACATACTGTGAGAACTCATAGTAACACCGATCACATGGATGTGCAATACACAAGGAGTGGACATGTATTCTTGACCGGACAGGAATGGATATCTAAAAAGCCATTTTGGTGTAACGTTTGAAAAAACGTGTTACTAAACTGTAGCAAAAAGTGAAACACAGTACATAACGGACTGATAATTATATAATTAAACATATAAGAGAAGATAGCAAATTTCTTCACTTGTGCAGCCAAATAGTAATGTACACTAAACAGATTTGACACTCAACATCACCAAGTGTTGGATTGTGCCATGCAAATAGTACTAATTGAATTAAATCAGCGAAATCCTTGTTCACCATTCAACTGTCGACTACACACGTATTTCGGAAGTATAGCACTTGCAAGAAAAGGTCAGCAAAAAACATATAAAGAAAAAATTATAGCCAAAACGCTGTATCATCCTCTGAACCCCAAAACTCACTTTAGGATAATTTCTTTATCAAGTTGTAGCCTACTAACGTTGAACTTACTAGCGAGATGTTCCCTGTACTTATCAAGCTGTGACATGATAACCTGCAGAGTATATGACGTAGAACGATTATTTTTTTCTAACGCCATGTTGAGTACTGCGATAAGAACGTTCCTTATAATGTAAGGATTGTTTGGGTTCGATCGAACAAGCACGGAATCAGGCTCGTTAGAACCACCCTTCTTGGCTTCCATGCAAAAATCGTATTTTTTTCTTAGGTCTTCCTGGGTATCATTTTCGTTCCATGCGAACTTCTTCAGGTTTCCCAAATATGGTTCAATCGAACTCAGCAGATCTTCGCTGCCACGAAAACAAAAGCTCCAGAAGGAACTTTGCATATATGTCAAGCTGCTGCCTGTGATCAGGAAGTCAGGCCACAGAACCATCGCGAAGTTGACAACCAACAAAATGACAAGAGAACGACGAGGTGTAAGAGCCCGAGAGAGCCTAAACCATGAATGTGCTGAAATAAAAAGAACAGTTAAGCTGTTAATTTTATACACAGTAAAATCAGTTCAAGTTGTAAGCTTTTCCGGCTATAGAATCCGCCTTTCATGTTAGACATCCTGATTTAAACATTCTGACATCCTGAAGGCTATCCTGATTTGCCTCGTAAGGTCGTTCGTAAATTCGTTCCTAAGCAGGTTTATTTTTCTTTATTCCTTTTATTGCACCGTGTCTCTCAAGGCGTAGCCATCGTGATTTATTACAGAGTTTTTCATCTTATACACTTGTTTGAAAACATTCATTAAGCGCAAGACACTAAGCCCAAATAAAGTCACATATATAGAATAATCACAATAATTCGGGCGTACCAACAACTACCCTATTGGACCCACGTGAGATCAAATGAACTGTAATTACGATAGATCTGGGTATATTAGAAGCTCCCCAACTGGAACACAGCGTTTTGATGGCGAAGGGCGCACCATTTGATACAAGAAATTGAACTAGACTATTACTGTACACATGACATTTTACCGACAACCGACTCGACCTATTGGAATTCCCGGATCATCATCCTCCTCGACTTATTGTCAAAACGCATATCGATACCTAGATTATTCTTCTGAGCGACTGATCAAATGACGGTTAAATCAGGCTCTGGCCTAAAAAAGCTGTCTGCAGCTAATTTTGTAATAATTTGATTGTCGTGTAGCCGAATTAATAATAATTCGCTGATTTCGCCGATAATTCGCATCTATCCGTTCGGGCAAGGGAAAACGCAATCACTTCTCATTGTAAACGGTCTGTATTCCAATAAAAACTTGGTGCACTGTCATTTCAAAATTCTAACTTGCGACCGGCCAACCCTCGAGCTAACTCATTTACTCACACATAACTGACCAAAATTCGACGAGGAAGTTTTGGTATTCGAAACGGTTAATTATCCCAGCCGGATGCATTCTAATCCAGACACGGACATCAGCCATGGTTTGCTTCCCCGCTCCTTCGATAACAGCACCGCGCAAACCTTCCGGCTAGATAATCGATGTTAGAGAATACAAAAAGAATTAGGTCTGAGGAAAATTAACGAAAGCAACAATATTTACGAAAATGAGCTCGAAAATATGCAGAAATGTGTGCACTTGTTTTTGAATAAACAAAAAGAAATACGTTTAATGTAGAATATATGTAAACATCACCTCAATAAACACTAATAACTACGGACTATGAGCGAACACCTTCGGCAATTTACATACGATGGGGTGGCCCTTCCTGCACCTCGTTCAACAGCCAGCGCGAAGCTCAATCGCTCTCAAAATGATACATACGGTTTTGTCATATAAAACTGGCTGATGAGACTACGCTATTTCGGCGTGACATCCGCTATCCATTAAGTCGGTTCTGATAAACGCTTTACGCGCAGAGAGATTTTTTTAAGAGGGTTAACGTTATCTTAGTAGTGATGTAGGGTGAGAGCTACATGCGAAGTTGAGTGCCTCCACGTGCAATCATTGGTAAAAGGGACATTCAGTTAAGAATACGAGCCCCCATCGAAAAAATGAGGAGCGACTATCGCGGCTAAAGTGTTAGATATATACATTTATATAAATTATATTTAAGAACAATGACCTGTAAGTCAATCTAGCTTAAACGTTGTGAAATCACTCTTCTCTCTCTCTACCGCGCTCTATATATATCTATATCTATATATATATATATATATATATATATATATATATGCAATAATTAATATTTACAATTGAATCGTATGAATGCCTAAAAACGTACAATATATATATTGCGCGGAGAAGTTCACATTGTAGAATTGCATTTCTATTAGTAAATTTAAAGTTGAGTTGGATTTTATATTTTTCTTAGCTTATAACTTTTCTCGGAAATTCACAAAAATATCTGCGATTGAAAGAGTCGACTTTTATCAGATTGAAGCTTACATAATGTGCGGAACATAAACGGCCGCAGTTTCCTATTCTTTAGACTATTAACACGAAGAATTAATCGCAGAATCAGGTGCCAAAATCGCAATGAGGAACCATGTATTGGCGAGGTAGGAACGGTATGCTTTATACACCTAAATATACAAGCCTGTTTTCTTTGGAGGCCGATTAAAACGCCACCCGCGCCATCCATCTAAGAAATGTACGCTAGGAAGACACAGTGTCACAGCGTGTATTTAAGAAATACACGTTATCGGTCTCACGCTATCGGTATAGATACTCCTGGAAGAACCGGTGAAGGCTTACGCAAGTTGGAACAGGTGGAATTGCACCTAATTGTTGGTACTTGTGTACTATGGATGCAAGACTGGACTCGGCCTCTTACTCCGGCTAATCTCCGTGATCCGTCAAGCTGCATAGTGCCGTAATAGTCTTCCTGTTAAGCTACGCTTCTTGATAAAAAAAATCCTCTCCCGCTTGCTCGACCTCCTCATGTTTTTTTAAGTCCAGTGGCACAATGCATTTACTGTTTGGACTCAGGGGATCAATGCCACCAGTGCCAATAATGACGAAATCCATTCTGTGTGGTAGATCAGGTGTATTTCATTTGTCGACCTCCGTGGCTTGGTGCATCCGGGTGCGCCATGCGACTTGCGTTCGCGGTTTCGTTCCCCGGCCGTCGCATATTTACGTTTATAGGGTCCCTCTCACAAAGTGATACAAAAAGCGCTACTATGGACGTTAAATGTTAGCTGATGACCAGAGATAAAAGGAATGTTTTATGAGTGTCAGCTAACACGAGCCTTATGATCACGATTTTGATTACCAGATCAGATATACAAATATATACTGGCAAACTGGCTAACGACACCTACGTCGACAATGCAGAAAATTGGGATACTCTCGAAATAATCTAGTTAAAGCAGCATATAATAATTAAGCCATTACGAACGTGAGTTAGAAGTAGGATCATGTCCTCAAGAGTCGTTTCGGCCAAAGTAAATCCAGATATCTTTAGATTATCCTTGAATTCATCCAGTAGATTGAAAATCAGGGTCAAGATGTGAGTGTCATGCGGGCGCGGCAAATGGAATAGGAGCTTTGCTCTTACGGAATCATCGGACGCAGTCACGAGAGGTCCGGTCAGCTCCTCTAAGGCAACATATATGTCACCCAAACGGCAAAAGCGTTTCTTCGTCAGGCAAATACTGTAATCAAAATCTAGGAGAAAATTGCGAACAAAAACGGCCGGCTAAGAGTGTTGGTACCCAATCATGGCTAAGTAGTCTAACAAATTCGACAGTCACTGCCAACGAAGATGCCAGAACGCAGTCACTGAATGGTTAACACAGAAACAAAAGAAGGAGGTAAGTACACGGGAAAAGCGGTTATAGTATAGATTACTGACGGAACTTTTTCCGTATGAAAGCTGGCGATCCCTCAATTCTCAGTCTCCCCTGATTCTCCAATCCAATTCG
Source organism: Tropilaelaps mercedesae (assembly GCA_002081605.1). Classification (NCBI taxonomy): domain Eukaryota; kingdom Metazoa; phylum Arthropoda; class Arachnida; order Mesostigmata; family Laelapidae; genus Tropilaelaps; species Tropilaelaps mercedesae. The sequence continues at coordinate 9,368 of MNPL01003449.1, read as the reverse complement.
TTGACCGAGCAGGTCAGCAACCTTGGGCTCTTTAGTGATTATTACAACGCTGCGCAGCCGCTTGCCATGATGAATCAACTGTAGCACCTATTAGAGGGTAATAAAGCAATACATATGTGCGAAGCTTAGCCGATTGGCAGGGATCATTTGTTTGTATCTACTGGCTATTAATATCCTAAGCCAAAAATAAATTCCACAAATATCAAAAACAAACATGACAAAAAACGTTTGCTTTTGTAGCAGGCCGATAACAGTAGAGTCCTCCGCCAGTTAAAAGGATCATGCAACACGCGAGGTTACGGATGAACATAGTCTGAAAAACGTTTGCGTGCGTAATCGACCTGTCGAAGTGCCTTCCGCGTCGGAACAAATGAGTCGGCAAATGCGACCCTGGCAATAGAGGTCCATGCTCTAAGATAGTAGAACAAATTGTAATAAGACGAAGACGAGACAGATGACTTAAGCAACACCTAAGCGCTATAACCTAAGTATAGTATGCACGCTTGTTTAAACCATCTTTTGGTCATTAAAAGCACAACGTGTGATTTTGTTCACTACAATCGCATATGAGCCTTTGACAGAATCTTCGGACTGTTTTCTGCTAGCTTGTCACCCAAGAGGCATAATGAAAACAACACACACAACAACCGGCTTTAACGTAATACCCGAAATGAGAGAATACGAACCAAATGTAGGTCCTCTTGTGAAATCCCTCGAAGCGGCTCCTCAAGAATAGTGACAACAGAAGGGCTCGACAGAGCAATTATAATTCCGATCAGTTTTCGCTGCACCTTGGTAAGCGCCCTGATCTTAGACATTATGAGGTGAAGTAGATTGACATTAGCCAGAAGCTCTTGCGCAATGAGGTCCAATTCCGCTAGGCAAGCACAATTCACGTTACGTTAAATATGAAATAAAGGATGTTTGCTACAAAAACAAATCCTGCTTTCTTGTTTGAAAAGCTTGTTAAAGCTATTAATATAGGTGAAGCTTACCGTTTGATAATTTTTATAGTGTGCGGATATCGCCGCGGTACGAAGCATATCCTTAGCATAATAAGAATCAGTCCCTACACTTTCGGGCCTTTGGGACAGGCCTGACACTCGCGTGCCACTGACGGCCAGCCATGGCTTGTGTGGAACCCATAGACCCACTAAAACCCTAGTCGCTTTAACATCCGATCTACACCATCTGCACCTAGGCGTGTGGTTCTAAACTCCAGGAGCCGCACCACTATTGTCCGGAAGGTCACCGCCCGCGTTAAACCTCCGCTGTGGGAAGTGCCGGTCGCCTTAAACGGCATGCCTGCGATAAGAGCCAGAGCGCACCCAGATTGCTTTTTCTGTTCGTCCCTCGTTCAGAAAAGAGTCGACCCCCAATGAACAATGGTGCTTAAGAAGGCCAGTTTTGGGCAGTCTATATATATATATATATATATATATATATATATGTATGTATATATATGGGCAGTCTATATGTATAGTATCTATACGTATATATACAGTATATACACACAGTGTACAGTAGAAACAGTACATGTATCTGTGTGTTTATAATGTACGTACATAGGAATATATATCACCAAAAATGAACAATTTGGTGGTACTTACCCAATCGCGCCATTCCATTTAGGATGCGGAAGTTGTCGAGGACCGTAAGATTGTTAAATAGTATAGGCTCGGCTGTACAAACAGATGCGCGTTTGAGTTGTTCGTCATCCCCTGAAGCCGTATACGCGCTTGTGAACAAAGCTATACATCAAAAACTTATCCAATGCATTAATAACTTTCCAATCCAATCACCTTGCCCACAGGGAGATTTACGCATACTCAGTGGAAAAACTCGAACTTAGCGAACATTTGTCTCGTTGATGCAGCACTGACGGTTATCTAGTAAAAGTGCAGCGACATCCGCACATTGCGGTTTTACCCTACTTATCTTTCTGTAGAAACGCGTACACGGCACGAAAGATGTTTCTAAGGAAAATAAACGTTTGAAATATAATTGCCTTGAAATGGCGTTCATAGATGAGGTTTTCGTCATATCAGCCACGCGACAAAATCTGTCGCCTAACTGTTTTAGCAGGTCGCTGCTAAGGTTTATCAAACCCTGTTATCCAAGGATTATTTTACGTCCGATACGTCCTAAGAACCGTGTCAATTATATTGTTATCAAACAACTACAAGCATACATTAACGTTGTCGCCCTACCGTGAAAGGTGACGGTGCCCATGTAGTTTTGAATATTCCGCGTCAGGACACTGATAAGTACACCGGAGAACGTCGAAGATTCGGATACCAGCGCCGTCACGCAGTCGAGGGTCAAATCAAGTGAGAAGTTATTCAGGACGTTATTTCCATTCCATGTCACAGTAACATCGTTGATAGAGGCGGCCGACTCTGAATCTTGTTCACGTGAAAAAGATTACTGTGTTATGCTAAAAGTTTGCCACATAGCTATTTATATGCCACACAGTCTCTTCATATGTAGATGTTATTAAGTCCAAGTCGTCTTCTTTATTAAAGGCCACATGTAGGCTGAGTGCTGCAATTATATAGTAGTGTTCTCCTAAATTGCTGCTTAAGAGCTATTCGCTGATTTGTGTAGATATAGAGTGAACAGTTACATTTGCTATTATTATACTGTCACCGTGTCGCATCGCCATACTTTATTTGGCATCTGCCTTCCCTCAAGAATCGTCATGTGCACAATACAAGTTGGTTCTCCTCCAATTGTGGGCATATTTGATTAATTTGGCCATACGTAGTCGGTAAGAATAAATCACGACTTGACGCAGAGCGTTTTCAATAGATTTGATAATGAAAATGCTGCTGCTCTATGAAGGTCATGTTTAGCATGGAAAGGCTATTCGATATACCGTGCAGCGTTTTGATAACCTTCGAATAAATTTTGTCTGTACCGATTCAAAGGCCTTAATATTTGTATTTGTGCGGTGCAGTGCCCGCATTTCACAGCAGTTTAACATTTTCGGTGGCACAAGCGTTTTGTAGGGTGGCCTGCAAAAATTAAACCCCTTCACAACAAAACATCTGAAAATCCCACACAAAGTTGTAAATAAGTGAATAGTATATGATACAAGAGTGCGGAAATAAAACCAAGGGCTCTCGACTGCTGAAGGATGAGTTGTAGGTTCACTCATAGCCGAATTTATTTTGACGCAAAATCACCTCGGGTTAAGACATCAAACATCGGTTGTGGAATAAGTTTCCATGCTAACAGTATATTCGCCCGGCTCACGCTATCACAAACTTTTGTACTCTACATACACGAAGTCTGTTGAAGTGTACTTTTGCACCCTTTGCAGATAACTCTACGGAACTACAGGGTTTAGCCCGAGATGGAAGTAGCAAGCATCGTATTGCTATTCGTAAATAAAACTCGTAAAAAAATTCGTAAAAAATTGGTGGCAGGCCGTGCTACCATAGGGGTGCCAGAATTCGCGGTATCATTAAACCACGAAAAAAATCCCTTTAGCAAATATCCGCAGGGAGCTAGAAACGCATACGAACCTGATGTATTTAATTTCAACGTACAACTGTTTCATTCAACCGTTCACTCATCTTAACATGCGACTTTTAGATGATTTGTGGTAAAGAAACCCGAATTTCAGATCTCGTCTATTACTATACATCATAAAATATGCTTCTGTTGCCAAAAATGCTATATTTTGGTGACATATGGTCACCCCCATACACTCAAGGTGTAGTCAACGGCTATCAAAATGCCGTATAACGCAGCCGAATAGCATTTCTCTGTAAATTATTAAAAAATTTATTCTAGAAAAGCAAATCAGCGATTTACTATCTATTGAAAATGTTTGTTCTCGGTGTTTGCATGTTTACTGATAACTACAAAGAACTGCGGTTCGAATGCACGCACAATTCACATGGCTACAATCGACCGTGTAAATAAATCGTACACGTGACCATTCGCTCTGAGGAAAGGCCAATATTTAATCGATGATATAATATGAAACTAATAATAATGATAGCAAGAAGGAAATTCCAAGCCGCATTCATCGTGAAACTTACATGGACTAGAGCCCTATTGACACGACTTAAAAATAAATCTTCCATCGACTGGCTAAGCCAGCGTTTCACATGGAAATGTGTGCGTGCTCCGAACGACAATCGTTCAAAATTGTATGTTAAGCTCGTAATACTTTCGAGACATAGGTCTCCCGGACGACTCAGTGCGAAAATTTCTTGCAACCTGATCATTTTCAGTAAAAATGGATTTAGAAACTTTGGACTGGGCATGTATATGCCTCGGGAGGGCTGGACCCCTACCGGGCGGGTCTTCAGGTGGCGGATAGGGAAACGCCTACCAGATATTGTAGATACTGAGTGTATGCCCAGAGCGGATCAACCAGCCTTTGGGGAACACACTATTGTGCCGACAGCCCCCTGGGCTCCCTAGCGGCTGAAAGGGACCAAGCACGCGGGACTCGCGAACGGCGCAGGGGGCAATAGGGAAAATGGCAGCCAACAACGGATAGGAATATCTGACATGCCGCAGGGGAGGTCAAAACTCAATCGAGGGTACAGCGGATAAACTGAGACAGCACCTTAGGCCTACGGATAGTGTAGGGCCCGGGAGGATTAACCAACCACCAGCTTGGCTGCCCCATCAATCGTCGCATAATCTCGAGTTTGTCGTAGCGCCGGATGGCGACGGGACCCTACGGCAGACATCGGGGGGCATTGCCGAGGCCACGGGTGAGTATTCAATATTGGCCTAGCCCTCGCAAATGCAAAAGGAACTTCTTCGAACTGACAACGAGACCTAAACACTGGAAAGGAAGAAAAGTAATAGCGAAGTCACAACAAAGAAACGCCGGTAATGTGCCGCCGGCGACGGGTAGTTCCCGACCCCATTTATAGGAATAACATGATGCATGATGCTGCACAAGCCCGTGTGACTGACGAAGTTTGCAGGCTGAGGAAACGCATGCTCGATCTGGATGAGCACCTGATGAGCGGTAAAACTCAGATCGAGCAACTTATTCGGCGGCAAGATGGGCGGATAACGGTGACCAAAAGGGAACCTAGCCGAGTTGCAGAGGCAACGGCAGCAGCCAAGAAAGCCCTACGGGAGGCGACAGAGTCCAAATGAAGCTACGGCCGAGGATTTTGCTGTGCACTAGGTCAAGCAGCAAGAGAAAAGCCAAAAAAGCCAAGACAGCGAGCGGTAAAGCGAGCACGCAAAAACTACATTTCACCCAACGTAGAAAAAGCTAGAGGGGTGGCACACTGGCGTCAAGCCATCCGAGAGGGAAAACATAGCTGTGACCGGCGACCGGAATGCCCACGCTGGTGAATGATCGACCGGTACCTACATTCAATCGGAGAGATGAAGACTCTTCGACATGACTATGTGCAATGAAGCTGCAGGCAGCTGCCTTAAAGGATGGCGAGTCCATTCAGAAAAAACCTGCAGTGACCATCATTGCATGCTATGAGCTGATAGCACGTGTGGAGGAACAGGAAAGTGCCCAACAACAGCCGCCAAGAGGGTGGTCCGGAAAAAAGCTCAAGAAAGAGAAGACGAAGCAGGAAATCCGAAGCGGGTGCGAAGCGCTGACAAACTGACATCACGAAAGTGTTGCAGAAAGCCTGTGAAAGGGCTGCTCTTCCGGGACCTCTGGATATACTGCATACATCGAAATACTGGTGGACGCTAGCGATAGGGGCGACCAGGGAAGAATGCAAAGCGACCTGAGGAGGGTACACAAAGGCTCGCCGAAAAACGGCGCAAACAAAATAAAAATGTACGATATCTATAGAAAGGCAAGAAAAAATGTTCGACTACTTATAAAGCGAAGCAAGGAAAAATGGAGAGAAATCTGTTAAGAGGTGAAACAAAACCCATGGGGCATCGGCTACCAAATAACAATGAAAAAGGTTGGATCCCTCCCGCCTACGACCTTGCACGATCTAATGCGTAAGGTTGTCGAGTACCTGTTTCCGAACCATCCCGAGGAGACATGGCGTGGAGACATGCAGCTTGGAAGTTACTCGGGAAGACATCCCTCAAATCATAAGGAAAAAATCCAACAAGCCCCCCTCAGAATGATAGTGGAAAGGCGCAGGAGTGGATGGTATTTCTCCGGAGGCTATAAAAGCTTTCATGACGAAATGCCCGAACGTATTCAAACAAGTAGCATATAAGCTACTACGAGAAGGTCGCTTTCCAAGTCAATGAAAAAACGCAAGGCTAGCGCTGATACCTAAGCAGGATAAGACCCCGGGCGAGCTTTCTTCGTATAGACCGCTTAGCTTTCTCAGGCCATGGAGGCAATGATAGCGGCAATACTGGTAACAGAGCTGGAAGCAAAAGGGACACTGGCGGATACAATATGGTTTTCACCAGGGAAGGTCGACAATGACGGCAATAAGGCGAGCCCTAGAGACTACCGAGGCTGAGAAAAAGAAAACCCAAAAGACACGGGGGTTATGCCTTGCTATCCTTAGTGATCTTCGGAATACATTGAACTCATTAAGTTGGAACGTGTTTTTAGCCACGTTGGAAACCCGAGGTGTATCGCTCTACATCCGACGCATATTGGCTAGCTATCTGACCGAACAAAGCATCCAAAATGGCTTCGAGGCAGCAACGTGGTGAGAGCAGGGGTGCCACAGAAATCGGTTCACGCATTAATACTCTGCTGTCTCGTCTAAAATGTAGACCCTGAGCTGAAGTTACCACAGGTAGTAACTACCATGGCGTACGTTGATGATCTAGTCGTTGGTATTAAAGCTAGGAAGGAAAGGGCACTAGGGATCCGGTCAGAAAAAAACTAGCTATGATCGGTGAATGGGTGAAGAACCACAGGCTCGAAGAGGCTCCGAAAAGAACAGGCGACGCTACTGATCGGAAAGAAAAGGTTCAATGATCTTCGCATCTTTCTCACAAGCACAGAGTTCCCATTAAAAAAGGCGTGATTCTCGACCGCGGGATGGCGTTTATACAGCATATTTAAGTACGCTACCAACAAGGCTAGAAAAGCCCTTTCGAATCTCGCCAGAACAATGCCTCGTACGAACAGAGCTGTGGAGCTAGGAGATGACTATTAGCTACAGTAGCGGACTATTGTACTTGACGTAGCCCGTATCTGGCAAAACGCTGGACTGAAAAATGAGAGAAATCGACAAACATTAGCTAGCACACAGCGGCTTGTGGCAATTAAAATATGTCGAGCTTACACTTAGTATCCACGTCGGCGGTGCTTGTTCCGGCAAGATGTATCGTGGCACCTCCCGAACCAATGAGCGTGCGGAAAAAACTGAGTCTCAGATGAAAAAGCGCAACATGTGACTAAGTAATGGCGAGAGGAATCGAGCAAACAATCTGGCGAAGTAAAAGAGGTAACGAGACCATTGGACTGGGCAAGACGGCTCATTCCAAAAGTCCGAAGTTAGATAGAGCAGACTCACGGCGAGATAACATACCGTGTGACCCAAATTCTCACTGGCCAAGGATGCTTTTAGGAGTACTTACGGCGAATTGGAAAAGCTGCAAGCCCCACCTGCACCCTCTGCGAACTCTGCGAGATTGACACGGCGGCACACACAATGCTGCAATGCCGATACTTCGCAGAGCAAAGGAGAGTGATGCAGGAAAATATCCAGAAGCTGGTAATCAAAAGTATCGTTTCAACCATGCTGGAAAACGAAGATAAATGGAACGCAGTTGCAACATTCATGGAAAACGTCATGGGACTAAAGAAAAATCACGAACGGGCGTAAAACGAGACAAGCTATTCGGCACTAATACATTAAGGAGACCGAAAACTGAGCGAAATGTTGTCCTTCTCTTCGTCTTTTATCCATCTGCTTCTCGACAACAGAAAAAAAAACCTGTCTGACTTTATGTAATACGAAACATGGTTTCAGATTAAAGTGGTTTTGGTAGATGAGGGGCCCAAATGATGTATATTTGGGCATGCATGTACAGTAGTATACACTCCAGATACATTGGAAGCTGGCATAGCGCACCTATGCGAGTCTACCTATTTAGTCTATCTACGAGATAGGTTCTAAAAAGTAAATAGGACCTAAAAAGTTCATAAGAAGCTTAAATATATGGAGAGCAACGAGTAGCATGTTGTGAAAGCCCTCTTGTATCATACGCGTGTACTTGGTACTTGGCTGTTTAAGAATTTAGAAACGAACGTTTTTGGGGCACGACGGTTCTCTTTGCATTACACGGCCGCTGGACGTACGAGGACAAATAACAAGAACTTGATAGACGTCGCTACGCAGTCATTCAGTGCTGTGCGCTCGATACACTATACCATACCACTATACAACGACCAACGGTAATCCTATATAAGACCCACTGTTCTTACGTACGGCTATCGGGCGCCTCAATCGCTAGCTGGGGTAGTATTTTGGTGCCGAGCTGAGCTTTTTGCTCGTCTCTAGTGTGTTCTTGGCGCTTCACAACCGCGAAGTGCTTTCCTAGTGAGGAAACTTTGAAGGTCCAATACATCACGCGTTGCTGAGAATACTGAGTGCACTCAAACGATGAATCCCGGTTTCTCCTGCACTTTGTGAGACATAACAGTGTCATGCCGAGAATCAAATGGAAAGCCAGATGTACGTAGCCAGGTTTGATGATACCGTTGATAAGCGAAGTTTTTTCTAGAAGTAAGTGCGGGTAGCAGTTCCTGTACATTCCTAAACCTAAAAACAATCAATATGACGCACCAAATTATTCACTACTGTGTTTGCTGTTAGGGAACGGAAACGGAAGCACGGTTTTCTCTTAACTTTTTTGTAACAGAAAGTCGGAATAGACAACAGAAACCGCATGCGTACATGTCCATAACGCAACAGATGAAATTGTCATGTGATACGGTATGTGCGGCACCGGTTTGGACCGGAGTCACATCAGAAACTGTTTCTATTTCACTATCAACTTGGCCTGAGGCAGCCTATAAAGGCAACACCTTTGATAAATTTGGATTAGACTGTGATGATGCTTTTTTAACTAAGGTATGCTTTGGGGTTTCGTTCTGCAGCACGCAAATACTTAAAACATTTACTCCGGCAACCGATGTGTCCAGCCCGGTTTAGGTGTCTAATACAAATTGGATGTAATAAAAAACGACATCTACAGATGCTGATTTTACGAAGCGAGTTAGAAAAAAAATTTATGTAGGTTTTCAATCGAATCGAGAGAAGGATTTGGGGTACGAACGGGCTTCTTGTAGATGTTTATGTATCGCAAATGGGGGATTCAAGTGCCTTGGCACATCGTTTAGGATTGCAGTCTTTTCAATTCATTGATTCAATGAATACAATGATATATATATATATATATATATATATATATATATATAT
>MNPL01003448.1:0-17815 GCA_002081605.1 Tropilaelaps mercedesae | reverse complement strand
TATATATATATATATATATATATATATATATATATGATGGAACTTATGTGATCTCTTTGCCTTTCTCTTTTCCTACCGATAAACTATTGGTCTATTTTCGGTGGTCCTGGCTGTGCCGGCAAATATAAAGCTTTCCTGCGTTTTCTATCTAGCGGGTTTCTTCGGTTTCTTTGATCTAAACCTAAAAGAAAGCGCACTATCCATCGTTTTGAGCTTATTGCTATTGTACTATTAGGCCCATTACTAAAGACACTAGCTATCCAGGGCAGAAGAGGACACCGGAAGCGGTGCAGTGCGACCTCGCAGATTGTTGGAAATGGCAAAGGAAAAAAACGATTACCACTCAAGTAGAAAGGGCCAGCCAGCACTTCGCAATCAACTGCTATCGGCTATCGGTAACCTGGACACTCATGACTTCTAACTGTAAAAAGAAAATAGCGTGGCCGCCCCTGCGTAGATACACGGAGACAGGCAAGTGTTAGATTTCTTCATACGAAAAACAGTAAGGTTACCCGTGGTCTTGATTTCTGATGTTCGCCGGCTACAATACTGCTAAATATCGTCGATGCGACAAGTTGTGAACGAACAGCGTAGTGCACCATTTGCTACGCGAACCGAGCGAGAGAGAGAGAGAGAAATAAAGGAACAGACAGCGATTCCGTAATAAGAGTAACGGTCGCACAGCTTGTCAGAAAAGATTGTTACGCGATGTCCGTTATGAGTCTCCTTCATTGTTTGAGGTGTATGTCAGAGTGACAGCGGCATCTAACAATCGGATTCGTATTCATAGCATACCACAGATCAGTATTTTATAGCAGCTTATGTCAATGAACAAAGACAACAGTTTAGAATAGGGTGTCGAAATGTCGTTTACTGTACCTGGGCCTCGGCATGTTTGTGTACCATAGCAATATGTGCGACTGTAACATATAAAAGGTGTATAGCTTTGGCATATGGCGGAATCTGGCGAAGGCCACGCTAGGTAGAGTAGGTGCAGGGAATACGGATGACCTCTAGTCATATATATATACGCTTATACGCGCTGGACTTGCTGAAAGAAATCTATGGCTGTGCCGGCCGTTTATTATTGACGCCCAGCTGTGATTACCGCTATCGCTCTGGTGCATACTGTTACTGTGCGAGCGGATCTTTCGAAGAGTGCCATCGTCTCTGCGAGTGACTTTTGGCGAGTGCAAAAAGACGAGCTTGCCTGAGGATGCAGTCTGCCCCTGTAGATCAATGGATCAACACAGAAAGTCTGCCGATATCTGCGACATGAACATGCTTCAGAGTAAATAACACCTTTCTAACGATAGTCTGTAATTTTCAAATATTTGGCAAATGAACAACAATGATGTCATCTTTCGCACTGTTGAAATAAAGACGTAACTACGACAGTATGACATTGTGTCGAAAATTTTGCTCGGTAGTGTACGATACTTGTACATCCAGAATTTTTTTGCTTGCATACGAATTGTCAGGCGTTATGACACGAAGCAGTGGACTGTTACTATCAAGGTAGAGGCAGTCCTCAGCACATTAAGTAATAATAACAAGATGCCACCATCGTGACTACTACTGTCGTTGCTGATGTCGGGTTGGAGAGGGATTCCATAAGGTTCTTTTGGCCGGCTCCGTCATGTCGACCGTCGAGTCACTCGGATATATATACACGGAGAGAGTAGCCCTGCATAGCTGCTGTGCACGACAGTATTCGACAGTTGTCCCCGCCTCTATTCCTACCTAGGTATGTACAAGAACCTTCTACCTCTACCCTGTGCAAGGTTTCGGCAGCACATATATATAGCATATCTCAAATGCATACCTGCCAGTCTTTTTGGAGCAAACATCAACGCGTGCACGTCATCCTCCCTACTGTCTATCTATATTATACGCATGGATATATAAATATAGATATAGATATAGATATAGATATAGATATAGATATATAAACGTAGCAATGCCTTCACGCTGCATAGAGAATGTTTTAATAATGCCATGGCCACAAAAAGAAGGTTATACCGTGTACAACTGAACATGAAACATACCATGGATGTTGTGTTGAGGTGTGTTTTTACGAGTTAAATTCATTCATTTGTTCACTGGGCGTATAACTGTACAAATAATATGGCCACACGAGCAGCTTGCGATTGCGGATCGCGGTAACAGGGAAGACATTACAAAAACATATGCATAAGCGATCCTAAACTGTGACAAAGAGAAAAGCTCTCAGTACGATGACTGAAGCTATTGCGTCTTCTGCTCATCATTCTATAATTATATCACGAATGTAATCATTATGTCACTGAAAAAAAGCTAACATATCTCTATTTTTATTGCGATCTTCATGCTAATTATTCCGTGTTGAAGAAAAAGCTTTACGAATAGCTGCATTCACCTAGTTTTTTAGTAATATAATTCATAATGCAAAGTCGCAGAATCTACTCATACGCCACATCTCTTTCTGCTCATTAATTTCTCTTTGAGGAGAATTTTTAGTAATCAATCTCTGAAGAATCACCGGAGTACTTAAAAATCATGTCGCTTCTCTACCCGTGTTAAATAAAGCCATACTTTTCAGTATTACAAAAAGAATCAAGAGATTTCTGTTCGAGGAAGCTTACGATAGGCAGCAGCTTTGTATTTACCTCTAATAGATTTAACTAAGAATCCTCTGAGAATCAGCTAAATATTGCAAATAACTAACACTGTGAAATGAGTTGTTGGAGTGATGTTATGTTCATTCAGAACCCGTAATGAGTTCAGATATGGCAAGCTGGATCAGTGGGATATAAAAGAAAAAATCTTTATTTCGCATAATAAAAACACCCCAACTAATATTATCAATTCGATATAGAGCTGAGCATACAGAACGATTTCAAAACGAAAGATAAAAATAGGCGAACTGGTATAAGATGTGTTTTGTACTAAAGTAATTTTTATCTCTCATTGCTGTAGTTTTCAAGCGTACACCAACGATACCTTATACCAGCCTCACTTTGAGCCACTTGATATCAATATCACGGTAATTCATGTTGAAGCAAAGTCGACTTTGTTTCGCAACTCGCGTTCATCAAATGACTCAGTTGCATTAACGTAACCATCCCTAACTTGACTACATCGTAAACGAATCGTTGCGATTTAGCCCAGAAGGAGAGCCTACAGAGAATGGATGCCAGCGTAAAACTGTTAGAAATAAACCTAAGCAGAACATCTTTGCTAATTTCTTGTCGTGATAACCTGCTTTGGTGCCATGCGTAGATATACCCTATGAGTTCGAAGGATAGTCATATAGGTAGTAAGATTTCTTCTGACTGTGCTACAAAGAACAACGATGCGCCCTTTAGGATCAATAACTTTAAATCAAGGTCTCAATATTATTGTTGCTGGTAGACATATAGTAAACATATAAACATAAACATTTTACTTTGATTAATTCAGATATATAGATATATATAATGCTACCATTGATGCTTACAAGTGAATAAATTGACTGAATTTTACCATGGCGTGTATTAGGTGCGGTCAGAAAATTACGAGTTCACTCTCAGTTCGCTCAGAGTACCAACACCCGTCGAGCTCGGTGGCTTGGTGCATTCGTATGCGCGTTACGACTGAAGGAGACACGTAGGTGCACGAGTTCGATCCCCGCCGGTGCACATTTACATGTATATGGGGTCCGTCTTACGAAGTAGTGCAAAAACTGCTACCGTGGACGTTAAATGTTGACTGATGGTCAGCCTTAAAAAATTATAGAGTGCCAATACCCAACAGAACTAATTAATGCCCCTCCGCTAGTCATTTTAATGTGAGCGTCAAAAGGAGCATTACTCATTTTCCTATATCTCACTCTGTAGAATGCAAAACGTGCAACAGTGGTCTATATGCGAAAATACACTTTTATTTCATTCTTTCCACTCGTGAGTATATTGAAGACGGGTTGCCGCCTTCCAGTAATCTGCTGTTTGTCGCAGCAGTAAATCACAAATGTGAGCGACGGTGAGACACCGCTTTTACGTGCGCTTACTGGAGCATCTGGAGCATCAGAGGGGAAGGGCTGCTGACATTCAGAACACTTTCCCCACTGCACATTTCGGCGCATGTAAAACGGCCGAATCAATCACATTCGAGCAACTAGTAACGCCAAAGAAATAAGGCGTAAATGCGAGGATTGAATAGATAGGACTCTCACGATTGACGCCATATGCCCAATTACTACCGTCCTTTGCACTTTAACTTTATGCTATAGAAATCCTATCCACACGTCGCACTAAAATATGTGTGCGACTTGTTTTTCGGTCGGTATACGTAGACATCACCGCACCAGAGATAGAACACGGTATGTGTAACAGTTGAACATCACAGATTACTGTTGTTACTATAGTGGACGCGCTTATGTGAAACATTAAGGATGTGCACTACGTGTCTGGCAGAAGAAAAATGCGTAGTTCAATTATGAAATAATCTGGTAAGATATTTGTGGCTCTACGACAAAGCTAGTTTAAAAAAACAGTACCCGTATAAGATTGGAAACAAAGAATCTTTTTGACGTTCAAAGTATAATCAGTACCGGATGTGTCAGGTCATAAAATCTCTCTGTATTATGAGTTGTTGCAAATCAATAAAAGTTAATCACTCTGTTAATGCTACATGTGTCTGAACAACTGGATGCATGGTATCTTAATAATTTTATCATTTCTAATAATGCAGAGTGTGACTACTGTGGCATGACACAGCAACGTGTGTGTTCCCTTGGCCTCTCGATGGAGCCAGATCATGTTCATGATGGTCAATTGATTAGCCAAGAAATCGCATTAATCTTCTGGCACAAACTACTGCAACGATCTTTCCGTTACAACCTTTATTTTCTGCGTTTAAGTACATTCCTAACGTTTTAATTATTCGTTACCTCAAACAAGTAGATGGCCTGTACACAAGCGTGTGCCTTAGAGGACACTTTCCATGCCATAGTACCCGAGGGATGGAAAAGGCTGCTTACTAAATCTTTAGTTTACTGTCAAGTCTGTTAGTTACTGTCAATTTTGTTATCACTGGTCTAGGTAACAAGTCCAATGTTTCTACGTTAAGCTTCAGTTGACGACAAAATGTCAATAGAATGCTAATAGCTGGGGTAACTAGTCGGGAATTCAAACGGAGGTGCCACATACATCCAACTAATATTCAACTAATATGTAGTGTTTCGCGAACTATTCACAGGATAGGTGGATATGTCATTAGAAGGACGTGTTTCAGACCTACTTGCATAATGAAAACTACAGATGTTGGTATAATTTCTTAACATGTCGATTATAATCACCTAGCCTATTTTGACTGCTCTGCTCGTCTCTAAATACCTAGAAGAGAAAATAAATCAGGTTGACCTTGTACTTCCAAGTTTTTGTGGCTCTATGACCTCATGCCAACAACATCGAAACTGAACAACTCGCTTCCGACACCATAATCTTGTATGCAATAGGTGTCTAGAAATTGCCTTTGCAAATTTAGAATTACTACGAGTGATGGCCGGTAATTGTCTATCAAGTCAGCTCTAGGTGATGGCAATATTTAGTTGTAATCATAGAGCAGTCGACTACAGTGCCAGATTACGGGAAGGTTGTCAGATGTGTCAATCGCATAATCACGGCCTAGTTGTAGTAACGGGGCCAATCCTTGCATAGAGCGTCCTCTGCTTATCGGCAAAATGTTTCACGATCCGTCATCTTAGATTTCGCGATACTACTACACCTGATAATCATATCCACTGAAATCCACGGTGAAATAGAATATATTTTGATTGCCAGAGTCAGACATGTATTCGAAAGGTTATCGCGTTTTCGAGATACACGCCGATGTCTTCTGCAATATCGGTATCGACCTTGTTGACACTGGTGACCGGTGACAAAGTAGGCGTAACAACATTCTAGATATCATCTGCCTTACGCCCTAGACTAAACTTAGGCAGACATATCAATTTATTATTCATCAATCGACTTTTCTCTCTGTTCATCTCTGTAGGTGTGTCCGTCGGTGAGTGTGCCTGTGTACCTAAATGTGTGAACGAAGCAAGGCTGTGCTTAGAAGTATCGGCTGTGGCAAGGTTTCTTCTCGTTCTTTTCAAATGAATGGTAAACGGTAACACCTCGTGGAGTAAAAGAAAAGGTCAGCGCTGATTACCACTCGGCCCCTCTCAGATTTCGTACCCGAGGCTTACCAGGGAAGAAGGGAAACCCGCTATATTGCGAAGGGGAAACTCAGATGGCGCGTACCTTAAAAGAAGGATAGGATTCGACTGCGGCGGTTGGCGGTTAGTGAAAGGAATATGTGAAGGAGTGTGAAAGAGGGCTCCTTGACTTGTAAGTCTGTCTGGAGAAGCTAGGTGACCGAATGCGGCGTTGTGGCTCTTGAATTCTGCCTTAGCAAAGGGCCGAGCGATTGAGTGTGCGAAATAAAGAGACTACGCAGGTTCTAAGGAGCGAGAACGTAGCGGAGCAAAGTGGTAGTTCTTCCGTTCGCGTAGTCGTTGTTCTCATTGAGAGTCAGCGCCTTATGGTGGTTTAGCCGGGCGGTCGGGGCTTTCGGAGAGCCTCCCGCCAATGGAGGTCGGCGTGCCGACTAGCTGGTCGCTAGATTGGCCAGCGTTTCGTAGAAGAAGGTAACATCGGTGCAAAGCAAGGAGAGACTGCGGCCATATACACAGGTTGAACATCAACTGGATGGGCTAACTGACTGCATCCGTACCTGAGGTGCTCCTCCACGTAATGGCAGTGTTCGGCGACGCACGGCAGGTTAGTAAAATGTAGAGGTGTTGTGTCGCGATTCAGCATCGATATTCTATGATGTAACGTATGGATCTTAGTGGACAGCCGGTGCCTACTGCTGCAGGCGTATTTATGGTTGGCACTGGGTCATGACCTTGGAATATTAACGTACGCATGTGGCGCTCGTAAATCCAAATGGGATCATGAAATGAGATAAAATTATTTCCATCCATTGATTATATCACTCAGTGCACCGTCTGATACCAGCTACATTATTAAAAAGCAGACAAACTTTAGATTACAATCGAGAAAACGTATTTGCAAGCTACGCTTTTAAGTGATTGATGTCGTACGTTAGTGAGGTCGCGTTGTGTTATCTGGACTAAATCATCTGTATTATGATGCAAAGCAATCAATACCTTACAGTTAATAAATATTTACACTCATTTACTAATTATGTACACAGTTATATAGCATGGCTCGTTATATTTGTAATAAAAATGAATTGAATGAAAGCATAAAAGCACCATTAGCCCGTGATGCTAGTTGTATTCGTAATCTGTGACACTGGAATGTTTCATCTCTTCGTCAGTCCGTTTCCTGGCTTTGAAACTCTCTTGGATCGGTTGATTATAACAGCGAAGACAAGCAATACAGAAAGTACGACATTATTGAGTTACATTACCAATCACATTGGTGCAATTGTTGCATTTTTCATTGTAGAACATTCGAAAACTATGCTCAACAACAATAATCGAAGCATGTGCTAGTGGGTAACATCGATTCGGGACGCCAAGACAATAGAAGAAGACTAAGCGTTCACGTTCCCGATCTGAAACATGTTGGCGTGCACGTGTTTCTCATCTAATAAAGGTTTTCGTCGTGATCAAGAGTGCACCGCCATTGAATTCAGTGACATCCGGACAAACAGACGGCCACATAGGTACATACAAAGTCACATATATGACATCTCTATACAATGCTATAGCAAATATGAGAGAAGCTCCTTTAAGGATGTTGATTGGCTCTGTTTTTGTATTCTTATCGCCATAAAAACACGGAAAACATTTGAAATATTCCGAATCTTGAGAAAAAATGTGTGGCATGATTATTTACAGGCAATGCATGGAGAGTAAAAATGGATACTAATGCGTTTCAGTAGCAACGACACTCGCAGACCGGAGGCAACTAAAGCGACTATCAACAAGAGGAGTGATCATTAAGTTGAGCAGTGGTGATCAGGAGTGCCCTATAGGTATATTTGACAGAACACGTCAGAACTCCCTGCATAAGTCGTCCCTACATAAGTGGACTTGTCAAAGCCCAAGTCGATGTGTCGTACCAAAAGTGGAGACTGTCACATACCCTAAAACCAGGCTTGTACGTTTCCGCGAGACCATTCTAAGCAGTGAACACTGAAACACTGAAAGCCATCAAACGGTATTTTAATAAATCTCTAAAAAAAAAAATAGAATACTAATATAGGGGAGTTCGTCTTCCTCTATCCCACATAAAAGAACTGCAATGTACAAATACTGGAAAATCCGAGCGCCTTGTGTTTCATGTTCATGACGACATGGCAAGCCATGAGATCGATATAAAATGAATGGAGTAATAATCTAAAATTGAGCGGAGGAATTGCCTGGATTGAGAGCGCTCAAGGGTCGCACATGTTGCCACTTGTTGGCTTCCATTGGAAGGTTAAATACGATAACGTCAGCAACCAAAAACGAAGATAATTTGCTATAAAATGCCGTATTTTTTATTGAAAGCGACGAGATGCAGTTTTTTAATGCACACTCTTAGCATTTGATTACAAATTATTAAAACTCACCCACTCTATAAAAATTTCGCATTCTGTACATTTAAAAATATAGCTGTTTATTTGTGTAGCTTAACCACTATAGCGTTATTATAGTTCTTAGAAATGTTAATTAGAAATAAAGCATAATGCGCAGTTATGTAAAATTTGATACAACATTCAAGCAGTGTTACGCGCGTAGTTTGCCATTATCTAGATACAGGTTTGTTACTCCATTTTTAGGATCCCATAATCCATTCACAACTGTTAATTTTTTTCTTTTAAACTTGTCCGACACGATGGGTGTATACTATATCATAGACTGTGTGGGCGTACTGGTTTATAACATAGACGTGTTTACACGATGGCTGCTGGCGTAATCTGTTTCCCATTTGAATCTACCTACCTATTTATCCTTTTAGCTACAATGGATTGCAAACGTACATGGAAATGTCTCCTCTCCCGGTTGATCAGCATCGGCCCTGACTTTTGGCTGAGCCGCACGAACCACCTGTCTAGGCGGCGGTGTCAACAGGCAACAGCTGAGTAGCATCCAGAGCAACAGAAGTTGGAGGCCGAATGCGCCAGAGCACATCCAGTGTGCAAACGGGCTAATACCAAAATTGCTCACAGCAACGGCAGGTCCTGCTGCCTGCCGCCTGATCATACACATCGTCCTGTTGTCCTGTTACCAGGACATTATCACATTACCACGAAAAGCACTGGCGACGTTGCCTCCATCGTGGCCACATGAAAGGTGAAATTTCTCAACTTCTTCGTACTGTGCGTACTGCTTTTATGGTGATATTTTTTCAGTGGATCGGGTTGTTCCTGCTCTTTGCACAACTAATCCAGCTATCCTTTTCGTCAATAATCTGTCACGTTTTGTGCCATTGCGATTAGCTTTTTCGTCATCGTTGACACGTTGGCATCGACACTAGAGTAAACCTCTCCATCATTTTCATTTTTTTCACTCGTATAGTGGGATAGGTAGCAGATCTGCCACGAAATGAATCAAATCGCCAATCAGTCGAAATCCTCCAATCGGACTGAATTGACGGATCTGACAGTCGAGTTCTCATCTTGCGTAAACAACAAACTTGTTGTTTCTCGCGTTTTCGAACTTCTTGATTCACGTCGTGGCGGGTGGCGCATAAACTGAACACAGTGACTCTAATGACCGAAACTTCTGTCGGCGTTGGCGTATAGGATCACATCACGAACTTTTGGAAATCGTCGATTTTCTCGACTGTTTGACCAACTAACGTTTATTTAGGGATGTACTTCTAATGTTCTCGTTTCGTTGTCGTCGTTGTTGCACAAGAATATATACTTGTAGTTAATTTCATCTTAGAAGAATTGCGCACCAGTATTTTAGGCCGGCTAGTACGCTGCCATGCTCAATCCGACTAGTTCGGATTGGCATTTACATCCTCCCCGTACAGTGATCGGAGCGCTTCTGACCGAACACCGGCGCCGCGCCGATACGCACCCTCTCCCATCATGGGAGAGGGAAGTATGCGCCGGACAAACGGACCGACGTTTCAGACAGATCTGAAACGACGAAGCCGTCGTTGCGCAGAAGAGCGCAGCCACTCCAGGTGATTCCCAGATGAAGAGACCGTGTCCACTGCAGCGTGTGCCGGCTGAATAAAACTAACAGATTCGCTGGTAGCAGAGGCAAAATAAGTGAATAATCCCAAAATGAATAAATGTGTGACTACGGTGTTTTGTTTGTCACTCAAAATAGTGGTACTGCTTGAATGTCTTATCCAGAAAGTCGACAGAAATAAGGAGCTTTCATTACATACTATATAGCTGTCCTGCTGAACGGAGCAACAAAGGTTATAAGTGTGTGTAGCAGGATTATACCATCTTTATTTACTGCTAAAAGTATAAAACAGTATAAAGAAGTTAAAAGCATACAGTACTGCTCCAATAAAGGGAACATTATCCACATTAAAATGATAAAATATGTCCCCCAGAATATAGGAAAATAATTGTATTGTAGATAATGGTTCAGGACGAGGACTGTATGCGCTTTAAGATCCCGACAGTATTCTATTGGGTTATAATCGTATCGTAAGCAAATAAAACATTCGTTCCGTTAAAACTTATGACAACATTCGGAATAGAACCTATTCAAAACTTTTGAAATGGTATACTGTAGTAAATTATAGTGTGGGCGTAGCTTTCCCATTTAAACATTTTTTGGCTCTTATGGTCTGAATCCCTAAGGTAGACCTCTGTCATATCGATCTATATGCAGGCAAAATTTCCCTTAAAGAAACCCAAGAACCTCTTCCATCTTAATTTTCAAAAGGTTACAAATCCATTCAATCAGAGGCTGTTCATGACGATATTCTATCTGCAATAAAAATCATATACAAACAGAATACGTAAAAATTATCGTAGCAAACTTCAGCGCTCCATAACATATTTACGATAAAAAAGCAATTGGCAAGTTTGACGATATCTCTGGGAAACGCTTAGCAACCTTAATATTCAACGTCAGTTACTATTCTGAATGTGGGCGCAGTCTTATTTTGCTTATTGTCGTACTTTTCTTATTTTAAAAATGCAAACGTTATAAATGTTTATATCCATATTAAATATTTACATCGGGAAACTCTGTTCCATTAGAAGGACCTTTTCCGACAAGCATTGTAAGGGTGATCACTACTAATTCGACACAGTTCCTAAGCGCACAGCTACTATGGAGGACTATTATTATCATACTCGCTATTCCTCCGCGTGAGACTAATTTGAGCAACTTCTTTTCTAGCGCGAGCGGCTGAATCGTTGGCTGATATACACAAGAACGGTGTAGCCCTTAAATACTATTTACCATTGACCCGAAACTGATAATATGAATGTCCGGAAGCTATAATACTAACACTTTAATGAATCCGTACGTGTAGAACATGTTTTCCAATTTGTTGAACTAAATGACCAACCTATCGTGCTAATGGCCAGCAAACTATAATAGGACAGCACAAAGCCATCCTTACCAACCAGTATGTCGACTAGGGTTAGCAAATTCTATTCTCACGCGATCGTTTTCCTTTGACTTCATTTTTTCTTTCGCATACGCCACTTAATTACACAGGCCACCACGGCAACTGTCTATATATCAAATGCTGCTGGCCGCTGCCGGTTCATCTTCCAACAAACATCACCCGGATGCCAACTGAACGCCTTATTTAAGATTGAATCATCGTTGGTATCATCATCATTACGAACGAGCCAACCGGTACATCGGTTTTACTCCATTTTAGTAAAACTGGCACTCAGCAACGCGTGTATGACGGTAACAGCAAAAATCGTAGCCAAATGCTCAGGGGATGCACAACAATTGTAACGACTATGGCAAATATACCAACGCTCTTAATCAATATCAACAAGCGGAAATTTCAGTCGATGGCAGCAAGAAAAAAAAGAAAGGTAAATCGACAGAAAATTATGCGTATTGACATTTCAGCACGTAGTGCTATGATGTTACAGTATATTTATGTTGAAGGCAGGGAGCAATTTTGGTAAAGAGGTCGCTGAAAAAGGACAAATCCACACACGAAATGACGAAGAGCTTTGGTACGTGGATCACAAATGGCGGGTAACGACAATAATTGGCATTAAGTGAACGGACCGAGTAACTGTTGAAAGACGTCGATGCACTCGGAACTGTTTAAACAAACACCGGCGAAAACGCGACCCAGTCCGCACTTCTTCATCGACAAATGGGCGCGACACTTAGGAAGGGCACTGACAAACGTCATGCGCCCGATCCCGTCAAATATTATCCACTCTGGCGAAATTTAGTGTACCACTAAAGATCAGTATGCGACAAAAATAGCCCTTCAGTGCTGTCTTGCTTTCTTTTGCTGCCTTGCCGTAAATCGTAGGAGTCAAAGTAGTTGTAGTAGTGAGGGCGCCATAGTTCTTACGGTAGCCAGGGCAAGAACTGAAAGATGGCAAGAAATCGAAATAGGAAAGTGGATTTAGGGGAAACTTTTACTCAAATCTTGCTGTTGGTTATATTTAATATCCAACATACGTATGTGAGATTTTCTCCATCATCACGTCTGTGGCGGCGAGATATTTGATCTGAAAGTAGCAAATACATTCAGTCAGAGAAAGTTTGTCAACGGCTTTCGACTGAAGAATACGTATTCACGTATGATTGAAACACGGTGAGAGAATATGCGAAATCGACCCCAACCTCAGGAAATTGGGACGATCCGGAGTAGGCTTAACTGCGAACACTTCAATTGTTATTTAGTAAAAGTGGAGTTTGTCAAACCGTAGGGGATATAATAAATACCTGTAAATTGAATGCCCCTATAAAATCATTGCTCCCAGCCTTTGGCGCTCAAAATTGAGAAACTCTTTCTGAAAATCAACGGAACTACTGCTGTAAAATGGGTTAGAGCCGTCATCTAGATGAAATATGCTCAGTCAAAGTTAGCTATTCCTGCATGAAAGATAATCATCTACCCCTCTATCAAGAACGTAGGACTCTATTTTCAAATCTCAAAAAATTGAATCGATTATCAACTTTGTAATATAAGATATAGAAATAAATAAAGACATTATTTCAACGTCTGCGTCATGCAACCACCCGTAAAATCTCAACGAATGAGCCGCTACGAGGAAGGTATTAGCTCATAACTGCAGTCAGAAAAGTAACTTCTAAAACCTCCTCCCTTCTTGCGAAGGCAGTCGAAAAGAAAGAAGTGCAGCTTGTTGACCACAGATGTTCGTAGAATTTCATTCATATATCGGCTATCTGAGATTAAAATGGGCAGGCGACAAAGCGGAACTGGTTTGGGGGAAACTGTTGATACTTAATAACTTTTTTATTTTTAAGGCTGACCATTAGTGAACGTTCAGCGTCCGCGGTATCGTTTTGCGCGTTACTTCGTAAGACGAATCCCATGAATGTAAATGTGCAACAGCGGGGATCGAACCCGTGCACCTACGTGTCTTCTCCGGTTGCAAGACGCACGCGAATGCAACAAACCACCGTACTCGCCTCGATGGTTTGTCCTGAGGACAATATCCTCCATTGTAATCGTAGCTCATATTTTGATCTATGACGTCAAAATTATTTGAAGAATTTTTAGACACACCCCGGTTACGGGCTACCGTTACGCTTGTTACAGCTACCTGAGGGCAGATGAACGTGGCACTCAAATACCAGGGTCGAAATCGTACGTATCTTTCAACATCGCCCCAGGACCCATGCCGGTTTCCGCCTCCAATGTACCTTATATTTACCTAAAATTTGTTTCACCTGCGGGCTTGTTCTTAACTTCATTCCTATTTCATTACTGCCATGCCAACTGTCGTGAGAACAATCGGAGATCCACGCTGCACCTTTTGTTCACTCGGTAAGCCATTTTCACCCAAGAAGCCGACTAACGTGATAGCTGCCATCCCCTAGGGTACGCTGGCAGACTCGGAGATGTAACTCACTATTCTGTCAAGGCAAGAGTAAAAAAGACGGCGACAAAACAAAAAAAAGATTGCATACTAGGTTCTATTTCATCAGAACCAACTTAGCAGCTGAGATTGGTGCGTATAAACTCATATGAAACGAGCACATATTGACGGAACAGAAACAGCGGCAACTGCAATGAACAGCTACACCAAATATATTAAACACCTGTACGTAGTGAGCAGATACACTCTATTGGCAAAGTTGGGTTACTATGGTACCAAACGTTACAAAAGGATACGCTTGACTTACAGTTGTGTGGACCTATTGGTTTCCTGTCCTTATCGTCTTCTGTTTCGAGTTCAGTGCAAGTGGAAGAGTGGACGCAGCGCGTGTACAATACGACATAGAATCGTAAAATTCGCCACCACCAACCAGGATCGAAATACTGGTGTTTATACAATACGCAAGCTTGAAGTGTAGAGTGAATGTTAAATAAAGTACCACCTTGTGGCTAGATGTGACCGGGTAATGCGTCCGAACGCCAGCGTTTGTATTACAGAGCCGTTAAAGGTATTGCGAATTGTACTTAATGTATAACCATAAAGTGATAATTTACAACTTAGTAAAGGTTGCAGTTGTCACTGGAGAGTGCAACATACACTTAAACGAATGAGATCTAAGTTACATTTATTTTTGAAAATATAAAAAGATATTTCACCCCAAAAATATCTATGAAAGTACAAAATGATTCAATTTATTTACCATACTGCTTTCAGGTCTAACTATAAGCTAACTTCATTGCTCTGCATTGCCTTTAAAAACGGGGTAGCTTAGCCAGAATAGTGGCAGCCATTCGACCCACTAACCCACACTTATATAAGACGGCCACTGCATAAAGCACGTGTGCCAATGAAATGACGAGAAATTCATATTGATCTAGCTAACATTTTCTGACATCTCTCTGCACATTACCGTAGATGGGTCACAACAGCGGTACAGGCTAAATACGATAACGTTAAGAAGAAAGAAGGCTAAGAAGAAAGAGATCGGTGGTTATTGTTCTCAAATGGTGACTTCCGGACTCGCGAGGCAACTCAATGGAAGTGTGTAAGATCGAGACGACAAACTGTCCCTGTTATATGTCGACGTAATATATTATTTCAAGTATTCCTCGGGGAAGAATAGGAACTAAACGTAGTCTATTCAACACGTCTTCAATATACAGGAATTTGACGCGTTACGTCGGTGCGCCTTGACCGTCTGTCGTGATTTCAGGTAGAAGGACTTGGCCGTGGCAAGTGCGTAAAGTCCTTGGTCTGTTTATAGACAGAGAACTACAGTTTTCGTCCAAGCATGGCCTTGACACGAAACTGGTTACTAGGATTCTGGGATTCAGTGATTAGAGATCATATTTGCTTTTTAAGAAGCCGTTGAAGCGCAATTCGTGTTATAATCATGTAAATCCCAACTATATAGCATAAACGAGTGTGATAAACGAGTTTTGTGGACAAAGTTATGTTGTAGTACCATAATAACGACCAGAATGTATATAGGCATTACTGACGAGGTCTATTTGTAAATATGTGGCATCAATTCCGATTCAGCGCATACGACACATTACGTTCTCAAATGCTGCCTTTTCAAAAGGACAACTAAATATTATGCTACTAATTTTATGCAAATGTAACCTATTTTATTGAACTCGATCACGTGATCCGGAACTAGACTCAACCCAGCGCTAGACATTCATAAAGTTCATATAATATCGGAAACATCTATAAGGCACATCCAGGAATCAAGCATCCGTTTTGAGGGCATCCCAAAGTACACAAACTTTGTCGGCAGCAGAAACGCATTTACAGCTTGGAACTCGGAGTATGCTGGAAGACCGGTAAGAGAAACCTTGGCAACTCTACTAGCCAAACACCGCATGGGAGAGACTGCTGTGATCGTAACTATGGTTTGTATTATTAGAGCAAACGAATAGCAAAATGATGACGGTGCTCATGGTGGTAACAGTTAGGCTGGTAAAGAGCTGACAGAACGTTAACTCGGTTTGGTTGATGTAAATGTTTGGAGCGTCCAAGGGCACAATGACGTCTAGTGCGTTGTCACTTAACACTCGTACCACGTAATGCCGACCCGTTTTAGATGGGGGAACGCCGGCAGATTATTTTGAATAGATGAGGCATTATTGTCGATGGATGTGGTACTCCAAAATTCTCGGAATATTACGTCTTCTTCAATTTTTGCGCAGAATCAAAAGAGGATGCGTATTCGCGAACGGTTCTAAGCCACTTATGTGAGTGGTAATGCTCATTTGTCGAAGAGAAATGGTTTAACGGAAACATCAACTTGCAGATTACAGAGTAATCTAAAAGTGAGAAATCTACATATATATAAAGCGCGCTCGTGTAACAACTGAGATCGCTGCAGAAAACATAAAATCGGAAGCCAACAAGAATATCCGGTATTATGTTTTGAATTTTTCATATTTATTACATTTTTCATATATTTAACACTAAAATGTTTCAAGAAATAAAAATTTCGAAAATAAAAACTTAAACATTTTTGCGTATTAATTCAGGCTCGTCGTTCATAAGGGATGGTAGAGTGAGGTGTCACACTGAATAGCACCTTCACTTGGACATAAAGTAATTTAGTACATCCTAGGACATAAAATAGGCCATGATGTTGTACAAGGAAAAAGCGGACAAATCGGCCCCCTGTCAATCTCGTTCTGTTCTGGTTAATTGTCATCTGGAATTTAATCGCATGGTTCTTTGATAATAAACTATTAGTGTAATTCTCAACTACAATCCAGGGAAGGAACTCAAAGCCCCTTTTTTTCGCTCTCCTAACCTCTCCAGCTTCTTCCACAATCTCTCTATTTATCTCTTCCGAACGCACTGCATGTAATATATGTTTACGTAAATTATGCCCGATTCTGCGATCCAAATATTTCCGAATGAATTCATCAGAAATGGATTGGATGTGCTCGAGCCCCTCGACCTGGCCTGAGATTTCCCCGATTAAGTCGCTTCGCTGAACGGCAAATCCAGATTGAAATCCTCGCAGACTCTGGTGTCACTGCGACTCCCAACTCCTGAGCCATCGAAGGGAGTCCACATTGAGTATCCATGGACATCGGCCCTTCGCCCGAGCGATGGCGATAACACGCCAGTGGGAAACGAGACGGGGGTGTACAAGAATTCCAACATGTACGCCTTATTGGGAACGGGGAAACGTTAAATTGGCGGGGTCAGTTATAACACGCGATACACACTCAACCGGAACGGACAATCCTGCCTCGTCGACTTTGTTGGTTGTTCGCGTTGTCGGGAGATGACGCTGAGGCGTTTGCGATCAGAGAAATGTGTCTTTAATCGGCCAAACGGATTATGCCTCGCTATCGAATCATATCCACTGTGAGGACATTGTCGTTCGATAGATCGTGTACTGAAATGCAAAAAAACAAGTCGCGGAAGGAGATCGTGGAAACACAGGAATCCGCATCCTCCGAGTTTCAGCGAGTTTCTCATGCCTGCACAAAACCAAAAGAGAGATGCATCTGGAATTGGACAGTGGAGTGAACAAAAATACGGGCAGATGCGGAATAGAAGCGATTGCTCTTTTCGTAATCGCTGTTTACACATTGGAAGCTCTGTCACATTCGAAATATGAAGTTAATTAATATTTTTTGTATGGTTTCCCGCTGCCTTTTCTACTGGAAAAAACACAGTGTGCGGTCGTGCAGTTATAAACGCATTGTGAACACTGTACCTTTTCTGATTCGGCTTAGTGAAACAATAGTTT
>MNPL01003446.1:23751-37296 GCA_002081605.1 Tropilaelaps mercedesae | reverse complement strand
ATATATATATATATATATAATATATATATATATATATGTATGGTAGTCATTCACACTGGTTTGTACGAAAGCTTGAACAATATACCTATGACCCTTTATTTTTGATGCAGGACGACAAGCATGTATACGGCAAGATTACTGGCTATGTCTGAAGACGACACAACAACTAACAGATTGAATAAAGAAAAGGACGGTTGGTACAAATTTACAAGAGGCAGAATGAATTGCGATTTGAGTTATATTCTTGAATTTTTAGCGTAATAACAAAGTTACGTGTGCGTTGTTGTACAAATTCAATAGAAATCATGTCGTATTCGAATAAAATGCATTCAATTGCAAACAAATAACTGTAACTCAAATTATCTCTATGTTATATATTAATATTCTATATAAATAAGACCTAGCAAAAGCCAAGCGTGCGGACGCAACTTCAATTCAAAAATCATTAGGGAAATTGCAGAACATTAGGTTCTGCGACAAAGGTATAGAAAAATGTATTTTCCTTCTATTGGAAGCCATATCAAGTAGGCTTTGCTTCGAACCCATTTTATATAGATGCCAACAAGGTGAATATTTATCGATTTAACATTATGAGGTGACTGTTGGATACGCCGCCGACATGCATACACTTCGTATCCAACACATTTTTTTCGGCTGTTAGCTGGTCTGGCAAATATGTTACTGGCTGCAGACAATCCTATCTATATAAAACATAACGTCCATATACTAGTGCTACAGCAAAGTACGTTCAAAACAAGAATCTTAGAGTAGACTATATACTTGGTACAGTAACACCTTGGCAAAAAATTGTTTGCAAAACCGATGAGTAATTCTTAGATGGTAACGAAGTATTGCTTCAATTCAGTGCTGTTCTAAAATTCAAATAAATACGCATAACTTGAACGCAAGAACATTCTTAAATTCAATCTTATTTCATGTGCTAGCTCCGGCTGCTTATGTGAATAAGCACAGACTTGCCTACTTCGTAATCATTATATTCACTGCACCTATTCCTACTTAATTGCATTGTAAGCTCTATTTTTCTCTAATCAGCAAGCTACGTTAAAAAATTCCGGCTTTTTTTATCGTACATCTTTAGCTTTTGATGTAGTTTCACAAGAACTTAAGAGCGTTACGCGGCTTTTTATCGCTGAATGAACAAAATCCACATCTTTTGTCATCATACTACATATAGTGTCCTTCTTTTGATGTCGATATTTGTATAATTTATTTAGAAGTTTATAAAATATAATCGATGTCAAACATACTTGCCGAGTTCAAGCGCCGTGACTTCAACCCTTGCAATTTAGTTAATTCAAAACAATTAGTGGGCCTGACTAAAAACCTTTTACAGGCAAGTCCGGAAGCTCATTCTCATCAAACGATCTAAGTGCTGTCGTATAAGCTCAGTTCCCCTGCTCAGCTTTTCCAAAAGTATTCAAATAGGTCAGAAAAGTGAAAACGAGACGTGTTCCATCATCGTCTGGTGACTGCAGAAGAGAAATGTGCTTATCGAAATAAATGAAAATGCTAAAAATAGCAACGTCTGCAAACTAAACCCCAGTGCCTATTGTGGGGCGATAAGCGGGGCAGTCAGACAGCTAGCGTATGCTACGGTTCATGATCTCCGGATAATGTGGTATGTTGAGCCTGGTGGATTGGTGCATTCGCGTGTGCCGAATAACCGGAAGAAACACGATAGTGCACCGGTTCTCCCGTTGCATATTTATATCTATGTTCATCTTATGAAGCAATGCGAAAGCGGCACCGTAGGAGTATTGGCTGAGCCTTTAAAAGTACAGGTGGTGGCATGAGCCTCTTGTATACGTACTTCATTGTGCAACAATAGTTCACAGTAATTGATGGCAGTTCCGAACATAAAATTGTAAGCGCATCCGACAAGTTTAGTTTTTAACACCTGCTTCCTGTAGGCCACTGAAAGCATGTTTGTTAAAATACCCAATCTTGAGGTTCTGCAGTCTAGCCAACAAGTACGAAATATACCGTTCTAAATAAAAATAAATGTGGTAAAAAATTATGAAATTTAAATACGATATCGTGTTCATAAATGAAGCAACTAACAGAATTAGATAAATTGATTTAATTTAATGAAGCGCAAACCATGTGCCATGTAGGGTTTTTCTCCTAACGAGGGGATATGCAAAACAACGTCGCTTGTAGTGTTATCCATATACATATCACTCAAAAAGAGAAGCGAAATAGTGCTATTCAGTGTACTATATCTCAATTCCACAGGAACGACCAGTAGGCGATTACAGCAGAATTTCATTTAATAACTACTAGTAAACGCTCCATAGTCGCATTTAGTGAAGGTATGGCGTCTGTACCATTTAAAATAAATTTTACCTATCGTACTTCAAAGCAGTATATCATCTGTATCCTGAGTCGTTGAGTTGCCGCCATGGTTAATCGCTGCGATTCATATTAGTCAGAAAAGTTCCAATGCGCGTATACATATTGCACGAAATTTCGCAGGCAACGTCAAAGTCTAAAAACATTGTTCTCCGTAAATCTCGCAAATGATAATGTTATTCAAACATATAGCTGTTAAAACATTTTCATATGTAAATGTTGTGTGGCACGATTATGGATGGGCTCATGTGTCACATCGTTTGCTTTAGAAAGAAGTCGTAAAGTAGATGTTGATGCAAAAGCATAGGCCGCTCGATCGGCATCGCATAGCCATGTAATTTAAAATCGATGGCTGACGGATATACGAATACGGAGCGATTATTCGCCAGTACATTGAACACAATTATTTCGTCGTTCGCCTAAAGGATAAGGAACAAAGCGCACGATAAATTCCTTCATTTAATTGAACAGCCATTTTTCTGCATCTACCTCCTACCATTACCACGCGAAGAGTGGCGAAGAGAACCACTACTATTATAAATACGGACGTCAGCTAATAAGAAACGATCTTATTTTGTTTCATAGATGTGATTTAAGATTAGTTAGATGAAGTTGATAGCCGTAGTTTGACTACCGAATGAAATGGAACGCACAGTTTTGATGAGACCATTACTCCACATTATTTTGAGGATTACTTTCACGTAAAATAGTAGGACGGAGACTACTCCGCAGTTGGGTAGGTATTACGACACTTACCTCCTGCAGAAAAAATACAATAGAGCATCACTTTGATGCTAATGTTACTAACTAGGTTGTACCATCTAGATGATCACTAACGATTTATAGTGGTGTCCTCCGATGATTTCTAATAAAAAAACGCCCAAAGTCATTTTTGCTCACTAGTGAAACTTTCTTATAGTACGGAAACGTTATTTCGTTGCTTCACGCCATTATCTAAAACGATGTGTACTTAGAAGGATAGCATGAAAAGTCAATACAATTGGGGTTTCAGAAACAGATACGTCAACATATTCATAGAAATATCAATCAGATGGAATATATATGCTATCGAAACTAGGTCGGTGCACCCGCACAATCAGGAAAACGATTTGATTCACTTCACTAGTCGACTCACTCGTCACTTACTCGCTGCCTACCCTGAACACTCGCTACATGAGCAGCAGAACCGCACAAACGTCGCGGCACCACTGATCCACAACCACCGCTCTCTTCTGTTCCTTTGAATTGTGGTCGTAGTTTTGTCACCCGGGCAATCCTATGGCAACAATACGCGTCTGTATCTGTTAGAACTGTGAAGCAACAGCGCCCTTTTCGCCTCCCTACTTGGCCTGGCTGGGTTGACTGGGTACCAGTTTTGACAAAAAGCAGGCGACTCTCTTCGTCGCCGTCGTCTTCACCACAATACTAAAATCCTCGCAACCAACTTACAACTAGCAGAACGGTGACAAACAGAAGGGAGGAAGGTACGTAGCTTCCTAACTAGCGAGAGAGAGCAGTCAGTCGTGCTTGGTGGCTGGGCGTATTTCCGCTTTGCGATAGGAGGAGACACATTGATGCACGGGTTCGATCCCGCCGTTGCACATTTACATGTATGAGGTTCGTCTTACTGACTAAAGCAAAAAACAGTACCATGAACGCCAAATGTTAGCTAATGGTTCGTCTTAAATTAATAGCGAGGTAAAGCGAGAGAGGGAGAAAGCAGAAGACGAATCAATAACAGCTGCGGCTCCAGTAGTGGTGACGGCGGCGATGGGCGGCGACACTATCAGCAGAAGCCTCGCTAGCAGTTTTGCGCCAGATCAGCTGCCGTTGTTTATTTACAGATTTCTACGGAAACAGACGAGCGGAGCGATTTCTTCGCGCAAAGCGGCAAAATTTCAAATTTATTGCGCGGTCAGGTCGACACGCAACGCGCAATACAGACGTCAAAAACAGTCAAGGGCCGCACAGGGTCGACTAAGTCACACATTACACAAGCCATCAGCCAACATTTAACGTCCACATAATAGTCACATATTAAAGTGATATATGATCTGCCATAGCGGGGATCAGGCAAAAGTCGCCAAAATTCAGTCACGAATGGAAACAGTACGTACGCGTTTCTCTCACTCTAAACTTTATTATGCTAATGCTCCTCCCTGTGGATTTTTATACCAAGGAATTCGAAGGAAAATTGAAAACTGTCGATCGGGAAACCGACGGGTTTAGATTGAGTGATCCTTTACCCTACATCCACCTTCTAACGTTGCTGACTTTTCTGGCTGGCTCAAGGACAGACAACCTTTTGAAATTCGCCGTTTTTCGTGGGCCGACTCTAACACTTATTTTCTTGCTTGTTTTTTCACTATCATTTTTTGCCACGTTTATTCTCTACTCGCATTTCTGTTTGTCTTCGAGTAGAACAGTCATCGTCCTGTTTGACGTCTTTATTGTGGGAAACTCTCTTCGTCTATCTTCGAGGACTGCGCAGTAGGAAGTACTGTGAGTTACGTGAGACTCCTCGCTTGCGTACACGCACAGTCTCCTGCTGTTATTTTTTTAGTTCTTGGTGTAACAGTGAACTAACAAGGGAGTGCGAGGGTAAAGCTAGCAACCTATTCAAAAAAGAGTGCGTGTCCATATAATATCGTATATAAACGCTTCGTCATAGAGTGGAAATTCATCTATTTAATGCATGTGAAAGTTATAGTAGTAAGCATGTTTTTGGTCTTTAGGAGGGACATATTCGTGTATCGATGCGCATTTAATTTCATCTTTATACAAGTGTGGGGCTGAATGCTAGCGATGTTGCTACCGGCCTTAAATAATGCTCAATAAAATGTTCGTCATATTTTGCTAAATTTCAGGCCACTGTTAAAAATTTTTTTTTAAAGCTGACCATCAGCCAACGTTTAACGTCCACGGTAGCATTTTTTTGCATTAATTTGTAAGACGGACCCCAAATAAATGTAAATGTGCACCGGCGGGGATCGAACCCATGTACCTACGTGTCTCCTCCAGCAGCAAGGCACCAAGCCACCGAGCTCGACACAGGCCACTGTTGTGCAATTGTTTTGGTAGTTCTGTAGGGCATCTTAATAGACACGTTATTTTGTGTAACATATAATTCGCTCGTAAAATCTCTACCTTTAGTTCGAAGGTAGGGTGTGAAATAACACTTGTGCTGACAGTGTTCTGCTGGATATAGAGCGTTGATCTTTTATCTTGAATGATTAAAGCTTTTCTGACTCAACGAAAATATCAATCAATGCATCAATGCATAAATACGGCATTTCCAGTGGAATACAACTACGAACACTATCATTGCCTTATTTTAAAACCGCAGGATACATTACACAACTGGTTCATTCAGTCTTCGCGTGGCGGCTGCATTTGGCCAACACCAAGATGTACGTGCATGCTCTATAAAAACCATATCTTTTACATTACATGATCTTCGTGTCTTCAGTAATATGTCCCTATGAGTGACTTGCCTACGTATTTCACATTACAAACTGTGTCCAAATCTAACGATCATGGTGATGTCTAAAGGAAATGCGATTCCCTCAGCTTTGTTATAAAACTTGCAAGGTGTTCACTTGCTCCGCGTCTTCTTTGAATTACTTCAGGAAGTGTTGTGAGCTATATTGTTGCGGCTCGTATTTGTAAGTAATGTGGAGTTAGATTTTAACAATACAATATGCCACTCTAATAGATGTTTCCAAGTAGCTCAAACAGTCGTTTAGGACGCCCTGGCCTTAAAATGCAGGGTATATACGATAGATTGGTCCACTGAAACCTCCATAGTCGAATTAAACGGACAGAATTACAGATAGCTTATTGTTGCTTAAATACATGAACGCATATGACAAAAATCACACTGAAACGAACTGAACGGATAGTCCTTATTTTGAAATAACCAGGTTGTATCATTAAATAATTCCGCTCTCTAGATGCCCTCCGGTGGGTGTGCAGTTCGGACGAAGGATCCACTGTTTTGTTTTTCTAAGTCAGTAAAACATTTTTCTACCGAATTGTAATTATATTCAAAGATTGATTATTGAGGCTGTTTAGCAAACTCAAGAGCCAAATAACATAATAACAAGGACTAAAATGCAACCATAGAAAATGATGTTTATTGTGTACGTCATATACTTCAAATACAAGTGCACATTAGCCGAAGTTCAATATCAATAATGTTGTTTCTTCTGATTAGTCGTTCTGAGAAAAACCAGTTTGTCTCATACCAACCCTTCTTGTTAAAACTAACGTATACTTCACACTGTTAAAAAAAGGAACCGAATGAGTTGGTACGTTTTGTTCTCTTAAAGGCCAATATCTTCTTTATATTTATTTTTATATATTTACTTTCGTTAGATACGCTTTCCTAATATTCGACTTCCGTTTAATACTTTTGTCTTAAAATTTTGTTTAGTGTACAATAATTGATAAATGTACTTTCTACTAATAACGATATTTCTTAAAAATATAAT
Organism: Tropilaelaps mercedesae; assembly: GCA_002081605.1. NCBI lineage: Eukaryota > Metazoa > Arthropoda > Arachnida > Mesostigmata > Laelapidae > Tropilaelaps > Tropilaelaps mercedesae. The sequence continues at coordinate 30,430 of MNPL01003446.1, read as the reverse complement.
TTGTAACGAAAGAAACAGGTTATCGTAATGTAAAATAAAAGCAAGGGGTGTAGTCAATCACATTGCATTCGCCGTAATAACAGGCTAAGCTTGGCGAATCATTCGCACATGAAGGACCTAAAATCATTCTTAGTTTTACTTTCTCTCTTCTGCCTTCTCCATATACTCGATTCACTAATATAATATACATTTAGAAACAAAAAACCCATCCGAAGTAAAATTTGGCGAATAGTAAAAAGTTTAGAATTTTCACATAGTGAGGGATGTATGTTGTGTTGCAGAAAATGCACTTGTTCTTAGAGATTGCTACGACCAAAGTACGTCAATTTTATAAAGGTTATTCTAGGTTCTTTTTTATAAATACGTACTTTGTAATTGCTTGCCACTGAACATGCTACTTTAATAAACAAAGTGAAGTTTCAAAGCGGAGGTGCTCTGAATGTTCGGAAAGTAAATTCTGTAGGCAAATATGAAGACTTTCTGATAATAGTTTCATCATAAAAATGATTGGGTGAAAGAATATGTATAAAAATATAATATTTTGGGGCAACGGGTTCTGAGCCGAGAGCTCATTTCGAAACCGGTAATACTCACTATAAGTATACTGTATCTATATGCCATTTAGTGCGATTAGAGTCTTTATGGAAATCAAGGTTTTATTGTAGAACTTATTTGGTCAAACTTAACTGCCCGACTAGTACTACTCATACTTCTTACTAACAAGTACAAAAGCAATTGCATCATTTGTAGATTTTTTTTGAAAAAGCTTATCCTGTGGCTGTAGTATATGGTACTCATACTCTTTGGTTACACTCATATTTGAATTATCCACTTGTAGATTTTGTGTTACACTATTTTTCTGGGAGGTTACATTTTTTTTCACAAAATGTTAAAAATCAGACTACGTTGTTCCTTGTGGTCTCATCGAATTTGGACAGAAATTACAGAAAACATCTCGAAATGCCTAACATATTGTAATGCAACGAAACACTTAAGAAGCCTCGTCAGTGTTTATTGAAAGTAGGCAAAGCTTTGCGCCATTATCAAATTAGAACACAGAACAACAGAACAAGTGCATTTTCATAACATGGGGCAGCGAGACAGCCAACTTACTAGCTATTTGAAAATAGAAACAGGTATTTCAATCCCGGCCAAAATTTGATTAACATAATCCAATATGTAAAGCGTGCTCTTATGACCAACGTTGTAATGACGACTAGGTGTAATGTTGTGGTTTTCCTTTCTTTCCGGTCTTGTTATTGTAATTCTCTCCATGTGTGTACATACATACTAAAGTCGGTTAGGAGCTTCAGTAAGATTAATAATAATCATAGTAGTAGTAACATGACAAATCTTTCCACCGCTGTCTTATTTAATAATATATATCTCTCAGACTTTATACAAAGTATTAGAGTGTACATACTCTTTTCTTGTTATCTTTCTATTGGTTCAGTTCAGACAGGGTAATTCTACGACGATTTCGGCAGACATTTGTATCAACTTCACTTCATCTGGCTAGCACACCAAGCCTATCTTCATTTTTTCTCTTTCATAATGCTACTAGCTTATCATTACCTATTGTTAACGTTTTACTAATTTCATCTTCTATAGATCATTAGCAATATTGTTGTAAACCATAAGAATACTGGGTTTTACTCAGACACATTAATATTGAAATAGACAGCCCTTCAATGGACTAAAGTGTTCATATATGTCCGCGGTCCGCTTAAATTGATTAGTTTTATCCACATATGTTAATGAACTGCTTATTATATTTTAATATTACAAACGTCGTTTGGCAGTAAAAAAGTTTTTCATTGCTGTATGACAATAGTTAAGCGTCAATGTCTAAACGTCTAACAGCTATTCTAGCAAACATCCCCTTTTAAAGTACAGCTATTATAAATATGTTGGCTCGTTGAAGGTGTATCAGAGATTTTCCTCCTACAATGAATACAGAGGACCGCAAAGATTTATCGCACCTAATATTATAACTGGGACGTGAATTTTATCCCATTATGACGTTAGCAGGGCAATTTAGGGCACATTCACGACAGACCAAAAATGTGATTCCTACGATGTGTTCCTGTTATTTACTATGCCCTCTTGTAGGTGGTTTTGATATAACGTACATTCGTCTATATTTCTGGTAAAAGATTCGAAACGGACCTGCCTTGCAACGCAACCAAAACAATTTTATTAATTACTTTGATCAATATCATCGTCAGAATCAATATACCCAATACCAGTGGTAGCCAAGCATTATTATTATTGTTCTTAATATATTTAATAATGTTTTATAATTTGAATCATCACCAAGGTATCATTATCATCTTACGCCATCGTCATTGCTATCGTCATATCGCACTACTATCATAGATCTATTTGTATGTGTAGCATTCATTAATTTTCATTCAGTGATTTATTCATTCAAAAACGCCGTTTCCAACACGGAAACGGAACAAAGAATCACTTCGATATAAATCCAAGTTATGACACAATAGACTACAACCGATAAATTACCACGATTCTCATACTTGTCATTATAATAATACACGATTTTTATATAATCAAATTAATAGTAATAATAATAATAGTCAACAAATTAGGATGGTCAGTCGTAGATCATCTACAAAATTATGCTGCTATGCTTCTAGACACCTAAAGGTATTAATGATGTGTATTTATAACAATAACAAAAATATAAGCGAGGGAATCCCACCCGCATAGACGAAACGGAAAGGTCTTCCGGGCAGTTCAAGAAAAAGCAAACTTGAACTCGTTTGAGAAACAATATATAGTACAAGGCAATACCTAGCTGGACCTGCTCTCTTTTATTTAAACTCAATGAAAGGTGCTGTTCTTCGCACTCCCCTATAGCTGAACATTCTAACATAAATGCTGGATATCAAAATGTAGTTTTAATGAAAGTTCATTTACTTCAAGCGATGAACTGTAATCTAGAACAGGTGTTGCTGGAAAAGATTCGTAGTTAAATACAGCGAAGTCGCAATGCCCTAAAAGAGCAGGTCCGTTGCGAAAGGCAAATTCCCTCAAAAATAGAAATCGAACAATGACTTAGTCTTAGTTTGGGTTCAGTTGTTTCCATTTGTGAAGGACCTGTCCAATATCCGCAGATCTCTTAATAAACTGGGATTCACTTTTTGGGAATGAAACAATGTGGCATTACAATGTTTATTCATCGGATTCAGTGTTTTTAAGATCTAGGTTACACAAAAAACCACATTGACTATGGGAATTAGACGGCATGCTATACGATCCAACGCTATTAACCTCTCCAATGACAGGGCAGTTTCAGGGTAGAAACCCATTATTATCAAACAGGCACCCGCCCGTTACACTCCGATCTTCACATGATCAGAACATTTGGGTCTTACGGTTTATCCATCCTATTTCGTATGTACATGTTCCTACATCATTATCTATTAATTAACCTTTATTTTCATCTCACTTATTCCTCGACCACATTATCCTTCAGGAAATCTGCCTTTTTCAGCTGACCTCACTAGATAACTAGTTAACCCCGGCGCTGACAATAATAATAATAATAATAATAATAATAATAATAATAATAATAGGAATTAATAAATTTAATAGTATTTGGTCCGTTGCTCCTGTGTCGCGATCACGCTGAATCTGCTTCTCCGACTCGAATGATGGGGCTCAGTTTCTACGTGAAGTCCGATTCCTCTTCATGAGAGGTCTTTTATTAATCATCGACAGCAGAAACATCTGTAATAGAACAATATAGATATTGTGAGCAATATCGTGCCTGCATCTTATTTACACTATTAAACACGCTTAAATAAGGGAATTCGGGCAGCTAGGTTATTACCGTTTTCTTCTACGCTTTATCTTTTGCGCGTCGTAATGCTACTAATGAGCGAAGCTAATGTCTTATCCAAATAGTATTATCGAATTCTTTATTAGTATATTAGGAATTACGCAGATAGCACATTATTGTGGCTGAATTTCATTTGAACGCTCGGAAAACACGTATAAAGGGCAGATATATTGAAGAAGACATACCTAGTTCTGAGAAAACAATGCCATCGCTGTTTTTTTTAGATGTTTAAATGGGAAGTTATATGTCAGCGTCTACAATATGCAATCAAACGGCCAAAAGAGTCATCAATAGTACCTGCTTTCCAATGGCATTTTAGTCAAACTTCCTGAGTGATTTCTCAGTCGCCTCGCATGGTGGCGGGTGACCAATGGCCACACGCGAGGCCACTCCTAGGTGCTCTTTCCAGTCGCACTGCTCGCTCCCGAATCGCGCGGCTCGTGCCTCTTCATGTGGTATCCCATTGATACTTTCAGCTTGACGACGCCGCACAATTCGCATAGCGCCAGCTTTGTTTCGTCGCAGCTACTATGTAGACTCACATGCTTTTCAAACATCACCTGACTCTTGGCCACATAAGTGCAATCAGGACACTTCAACTCCTTGCTTTCCTTCTCCTTAGGTGTACAGGTGGAATCCTTGACGGCTTCGTTGTTACTATTGTCCTTAAGTTCAACTGATCCGCTTTGGAGATCTCGTCCGCTTGATGATGTCACCGCTCCGGTTGGCACTCTGTTTGCAGAGAATGTATGTGGGTCTTGCGTTAAAACTGTAATCACTCATGACTTTTAACAGAAGGGCGTACGTGCGCAGCGGCTAAATAATATTTGCTGAATTCATTAATTTTATTATGTAATTACTAAGTTCTAAGGCGGTAACTACCCTATCTACCATTGACTAAATATTTTGACTTGAATAGAGCATAGATGAAGAATAAGCATAAAGTCACAAAACTACCTTTACATGTACAGAGAGATTAATAAATGGTTTTGGTCTAAAGGCTAAATACTCAAGCCACTGTGACAACAAACTTGGGAACTAAACTTGGGGTTATTCTTTCTACAGCGAATTCTCCCAAAAACTAAAATCTAAGGAAAGCGATCGTCGAAAAAAAACATCGAACATACTCGTTTTCGAACATACCCTTAGAGTGAAAAATCTATACTAAAACGACAGTTTGTCAAAAATACAATTACTTGGACTCCTATAGACGGTTTGGCAAATATTGAGAAATATATTTGCCCAATTAGATTTGAACTGACCTAGTAGATCCCGTAGAGACGGTTTTCTTAGGCGGCATCGTAACCTGGGGGTCTTCGGAAACACTGTGTTCAACGGTGCTCAATCGACTGCTTGATCGGCTGCCTTTGCTTTCCTTTCCAGGAGTCCCAGAATTACCGCCAGTCTGTGCGGATTCCGAACGCCTTCTTTGTTTGGCAAGCGCCGCCTTCTTAAGCTTTAAAGCTGCTTCAAGTTTCTGTAGACTTCGTGGTGTCTTGGGAGAGGGACTCTTCAGTTTGCCGGGCGACTTCGTCTCCTCTTCCGATCTGGATTTTCGGCTTCGTTTAGCGCGGGTGGTCGGCGTCGACAATGCGCCTTCACTAGCGCCACTCATCGGCACCGATGTCGAAGATCGAGATCCGGGAAAAGTCTTCCTCTTCCGCGTCACCTTTCCGTCGGTCGTATTGCCTGTACTACCGTCGGCCATCGCACGTTCGCTGTTCCGGTGTAAACGCTTTTTCGTCTCCTCTCGGGCTGTTTGCTCAAGGCGATTAATCTCTGCTGCGTTACGAAAACAGTCCTTAACTTTGGTGGTAGTGTCCCGGTGCACCATGACAAGATGGCTTTTAATAGTGGAGCGGTGTCCCGTTGAAAAATTGCAGTACTTGCACAAGAATGGCTCTTCAGTACTCCCGTTGCTGTGGCAGGCGATCATGTGTCGCTTGAGGAAATGTTCTTGCGAGGTGTGGTAGTTGCACTGTGGACACTTGTGGAACACTCCGTTTTCTTCTCCTACCAAGTCACTGCTGGCATCGGCTTCGCGCTTTATGCGAGAAAGGTCAGTTGCTGATGGAGTTGTTAACGTTATCGCTGGTGTCGTCTGTCCCGATGGAACTTCGGACGTTTCGATCGTTGCTTCATCGTCATGCGACAGTCGGCTACGTTTGCTCAAAACAACGGTGGCTCGGTCCCCTGCACTTGGTGTCGGACTGAGGACGAAGCTACCGCTCGAAGGCGCTCGCTCGGTATCGGCGTTGGACGCCGTATCGACTAAAGGCTCGCCTGTTGCATGTTGTCCCGACGACTGATTCGCATGACCATCCACAGGACCGTTAAGAACAATACCGCGAGCCCCTACCGGCACACACGCACCACTTTCAAGCCTTACAGCCGACTGATCGGCATCGTCTTCTATTGGCTCATTCTTAATCTGAACGGGTATTACCTCTTTGACCTCGTGAGCGTCAATACCGTGCGCCTGTTTCAGATGTACAACGAACGTCTCCAAGCGTGCGCCAGGCAGAAACGCATGCTCGCAATGTCCGCAGTTCACTCGCGTTATCGGCTGTACTGCCTCTCCATGGTGCCTCTTCATTAGGTGGCGTGTCATTATATTCGGTGTTTTAAAGCTGATCTTTATACATTTCGGGCAGTCATAAATAAGCTTAAAGTGTTCGGAGTTTGCCATTTGGAGGTGAACGTCGGTGACTGGTAATGATTTTGGAGGCGAAGGAGACATGACGGGCGGAACAAAAAGGGTGGCACTAGTTACAGGGGTCACCAATTTCGGCAGAACAACTGAAGACGACTGCA
>MNPL01003446.1:0-19476 GCA_002081605.1 Tropilaelaps mercedesae | reverse complement strand
TATATATATATATATATATATATATATACGGAAGTCTGCAGCGTATATATATATGTACACTTCAGATTTTTTATCACATTACACCCAGGTATTTGCCACAGGTACTTGGGAACCCATCGAAATTCAACCGCAGCACCAGTTGATGAATTACTTAGACCCTTAGTTTTACGATCGATCACTTGATTCCAAAAAAATAATACTTCCTAGCGGTCCAGACTAAAAGGAATTGATATTAATGTTTCACTTTTGTATGCGATGGCAGAACGACTTTATACTATTATTTGACAAGACTGTGCTATCATTTATAAGTTCGTAAAAAGCAGCCTGTTTGCAATTTGGAGTAGATTCTGCTTGGACATGTATGGAAACAGAACTCAATGCGATTTGGATTACCAAAGGCACCTTGTAGATTTTGCACAGCGAACAAGTGCCTATTATGAACAAACCTTATCAATCTTGCCGATTGTAAAATAAGCGCTAGCAATTCAGCGACCCTATACACGACACAGATTTGTTTTAGCTTCGCGTGGAAGGAATTGTCTCGTACAAGAAAATGAAAGATCTCATTAATAGGTGTGCAGTGACAAGTGGGTTACCTATGACACGAAACCAAATTCAAAGGCGTTCACTGTGTATAAAGAACAAAAAGTAATAAAGGCGTTTCCGTTCAGAGTTGGCATTGCTAAATGAATTATTCTGAGATGTAGCATGCACATAGGTGGTAAATACCCATGATAATCTAAATCAGTGGCCATTGTGTGGGTACTCACACAGTGTATATTAATCACGGTATCACGCACGCAGAGCAACAATGACAGTATTCAGGAAAGTTTCCGGGCGCACAGTGCAGGCACTATACGCGTTCCACCAACTTCGCCTGCTTATGACCCTGACCAATCAATAGCATTCTACAATCTCATCAAGATAGCCAATGTGGCGAAAAATTCATTATAATACAAACACACACTACAGGTGAGTATAGATGCATGGCACATACCTCCCCGTGCACACGATTCAATCGTACAAACACAACCAATAAAACAAATAAGGTTTCGATATGCAAAAAATACATCACAGTTTACCTACGACGACATGAACGAATGAAGGAGCATGTAAGTAAAATGCAACTTTCAACGATGCACAACCAAGCACAAAATTTAGCGATCGCTATTTGATGAAGCCCTATTGCATAGCCTATATGCACAGCCCATATACTTGTGTTTCTGATAAAATGATTTGAAATGATACATCGGATGTAGCGGAATGCGTAATAACTCACCATTCAATTAGTGACTCCGGTTCCTTTGTTGACAGTGAATTTCTTCACGTCAACACACTTGCACACATTCACACTGCTCGAAGTGATCGACCAACGAGCCAATCAGCCAATGCAGGACAGCAATTGCGGCTGGGTCCGCAACCCGACCTGCCACCAAAGACCCGGTGGCGGATCGAGCACCGGCTGCTGCTTGAGGTCGGCGAGTCCAACAGTGCTCTCGTAGGCCTAATAAATCATCTCGACACTTAATAAACGCTTCGAATGAGAATTGAGATCGTTTCAACAGGACTCTGAGCAACGAATTTTATTTCACACCACTGAAATCGCCAATGTTTTCGCCAAGAAGGTCTACTATCGATGCCGGTGACGCGGTCCCCGGAAGTGGCTACGCAAACTAGATCCCCAAGCCGAGTAGCGGGCGGTTATTACTCCTTGCAAAGTATTCGGAGTTGTATAGCTATAACATCAAATAACACTTCGTTTTCTTCAGTGGTATTACTGCTTAATGCTTTTATCTATTGTAAAACAACGCAATTATTAACTTTCTTGCACGACGTAAAGAGCATATCGCGTATTTGCTCGACTTTATACAAAGATTAAACAATTAAATGTAATTGGGAGGTTGGTTAATGTCATGTTTGGCTTTCCAACGTATAATTTATGAGCAGACGGGAGTAAGCAACCTAGATCAGATTTCCGGCTTAAGATCCGCAAAAAAATTCATTATTTTCTATATAAAATTTTGTAGGAACCACTAGTAGGATATATTAATTTATCGAAGTTAAACTGAGTAATATTTCCGCTTAGATGTACGTCTCCAAAAGCAAGAAATGGGCAAAGCAACAAATATAAATATCCGTGCATGCCATTCCGGGCAGGGCACAATTTTTGTCCACATGAACAGCTAAGAGGGAGATAAACGTAAATAACACATACATGAGAGAGAGAAGGGGGCGCGTACACATTATGTTTCATTGATGGAGGCGTAGTATCAGTGACAGGAAGCTCTGCAATTGTAATAAAGTGTGAATATCCTTTGTCTCTTTGTCTAACATTGTCTGCGCCTTTTATGAAAATACTAGAAGAATTATAAATCAATACAACATTTACATTTTGAATAAAAGTAGACCAGGTTGAAAACCTTAATACTTTTTTATGCCAGAAACACGTGCTACGACTAAGTCAGCAGATGACTATTGAATTTGAAATATATTTTTAACCTTTATCTTTTACTTTTGACAGTTACATAAAGAGGTGTTTTCTTATATATTTCTCATAGCAGAAGTGAAAACGTACCTCTTTTCTTAAGACAAACTGATGCATTGTCAATTGGATAAGTTTCGTCTATGAAGTAATAGAAAGGTAAGTTCACAGTTTTAGCACTTTGATATTGACTCTTTGATCATTCCCTGAATCAGCCAATTTAGGTGCTTTCGGTCGATCACATGCAGCACGAGGCAAGTCGCATAAAATTACAAAATGTTCCGAAAATGCTCGGGCTTACCGAGTCAAAGTCGAGACTAAAATAGAAGGTTCTACTAAAGTTCTTCTGTTACGGAATCTCTTATATAAACCTTTTTCTAAGGCATTAGGTTTTCAATACTGCGAAAATTCGTGTTTAATGCTTAGTTTAATTATTGTTCCATTGTCGACTGCTTTGTTTTGCATGTTGTGCTCTGCTGGCCCGTACTACAGATGTGTTGCAACAGATGTTCGACATTCGTGGAGAATACAGCAATAATGAGAAATAGGTTTAACTTTTAAAGCGAAGATTTATACGTTAAATTCTACATTACATTTGTTTGCAGTTCTAAATATATAATCAGAACTACTGATGTTCAGTTATGACAAACGTATGTTAGAGCCGATGTGTGACAGACATCAACACTGAAATGACGAATTTATAGATTCCACAAAAGTTTTGTGTATAATATATTCCTTGATGTAATTCTGGACGTATTAGCGGCTTTTATTGGTCTACACCATTATTTTTCATGCATGTTCTGAAAGTTCTCGTCTGCGGTGTGGAGGCAACGCTCAACGCGATAAAGCAAATGGCTAAGGTCAATGGTATTGAATCTGAGTGGCGACAGATTAACATAAAAACGTGTTAAGAATCATTAGGCCCTTCGTTACGAGGTGATTACTTACATTGATACAGCGTTCTGCTTTCTTCGCGCAGGACGGAGTGGCAGAAATTGCCGAGACGTTTGAGAGGTTTGGTTTAATTATGAACACCACTAAGACAAGTATCCTTTTTTTCGCCCACTGCACAGAAGTTAAAGTTGATTCAGCATATCTCCGTGATGAAGGACTGTAAAATGTCTTGGTTTAACTTTGAACGGCACTGCGATAGTAAGACTCTTTAGCAATTTTCATGCCTAAAGGCCATGCTGTCGCGGCTGCGGTAGGTCCCGTACATTAAGATAGAAGTCTCACTTGAAGACTAATTGACCGGCATTGTATCATACAAAACTGCGAAGTGACTTCAACTATTTTCAATGTTGTATCTTTTTTGTCACGTACCTCTCAAATTGTGTCACGATCAGGCGCGCCCGACCTAGGTGAGTAAAGTTTTGAACTTTACTCAACTACGTGAGTAGAGTTCATAAATATTAAAAGATTTAACTTTGCCTTTATTTTTAGCACGCATACCTCCATAAATAGATTGTTCTGTAGTTGTCCATTAGTTCAAAAAGCATTTTGTTTCAGTGAGGGACACCGCTAGGTTGTCGCTTCTTCATTACGGGTGTTCGTGTTCAACTACGCTTCCTGGTCAGCAAGTAATTTTGCAACTTCAAAATTAGTTGGCTCAAAACGCATTAACATTTTTTAGCATACAAAAAGTACTGCTCGTCTCGCGAAGTACTCATCACCAGAAGCAAGAGGTTACGGCCACTGGCTAGATTCGCCCTGCTATGGCACCACCAAGATAAATTACAGGTTTGAGGTGATATTTTGTACATGAAGCAACTGAAACTAGTCATAGTGACCAAATCCTTAGAAGCATTATATAGATCGAACATCGAAACTATTAACGTGCTGAAGGGAACTAGAGAAACTGGTGTTGGCTACGGAGGACCCTAGATCAAGCCGTTGCAGGATTTTCTCGTGTAAATTGGCTAACTGGCATAACGATAGTTTGGGGGACACCGACCTTTAAAAAACTAAGGATCGAGTCAGGACAAACTTAATGCTGGAATCAACACGAAGCCTTTTACCATGTAAACTAAATATCTACTCTCTTTTCTTTTAATTAACTTCTTGAGCTGAAAAGGTGATTGTATGTATTAGTAAACAAAATGTTTTAGTCTATCGGTATTTTTCACGTAAAATACGATTCTCTGATGTCATTCTTCCTCTTATTAACACTCCAATTTTTTCAAATTTTCCTCAAGTTTTTATGATTAACAGCTTGGCGGCCGTACCACGATTGTTATGGTTTTAAAATTCAATTATGTTTATTTATTTAAATTGTGAAAAACGTTAGGTTTGTAGTTGCTTATAAAAATAATCAGTGCAGTATAAAGATAATTACTGTCCTTATCGCGCCTGCCCTAAACTAAATAAGGTACTTGCCTGGCATGTGTTACGCACAAGCATATAAATATCTGCATAACTAGGCCTGCATACAGGACTCTATTTTTCCCATAGATGAACTTAACGAATTGTTCGCTGAAATAACCTAAAGCCAAACGTTATGATGAACAAAAAAAAATATTTGTTATAGAGACATCACCTAAGTGATATCATCTGTGCAAGATTGCGGGTATCGGCTTATTTGTCCCGAACGACATCATTGTAGTTAAGGCAATTTTGAATCTCGACCGCCATAATTTCCATTATCACTGAAAAGTGTTTCTTATGTTGTAGTAATTTTTGTCAGAGAAGTTAGATAACAACTATTCATCATAAATTAGAAAAATATTGTGGGGAAACAAATGTGGGGAGTAAACTCTTAGACAGTTCCACAGTAAATGTCTATAATATAGTATACAGGATATAATATAGGATTGGATAGGGTTCCAAAATTTGTCATACATTCTAGTAAAAACGCGCATTTCTAAATAGATAGACATGTATTAAGATTAGATCTCGATTTTATTTAAGTATTTCGACCGAGCGGAGAGATCTCTTCTGTTTGTCTTTGACAAACCAATTATATTCATTCGCTATGTTACTAGGGATGCCATGTTTGGGCTTTTGTGTTTGTTATCTATGCGATTTTGAAGGTTATTTATCCATTTTAATATTCTGGATTCGCGTTCATTATTAAAAAAGTAAGACTGAGGGTTGACTGACAAGTTCTAAGCTCTAAAGAGTTTACAGTTCGGGTCCAAAGATACATATATATTACTGTCTGCTGGAGAACTATTTTACAACGCTAGAAAACATATGAATTCATCTTTACCTAAGTCAATTATTTGAATGCGTCGTAGCGCCTTTATATGAAAGACATTTTTTACCAAAACGTAGATAAATACTACAGGTTGCGTTTAAATGCATTAAAACACAGTTACCGAAAATACGATATCAAGTATAATTCTTTTACTTATGGAGCGCCTGCTGAGGACTTTTTAGTTCAGGCATTCGCGCTTTTGCAATATAGAACATAAAACAAATTTCATTTATTGTAACCATTGTCGTAATACACGGTTATGGACCCCCTTCTGCAGGTTCGAATAAACAAGCTAATCGAGAACTCTGCCAAGTCTTTCCGTGTTGTAGAGATGGTCTAAGTGATCAAGTAATTAGCCGTAAGGCTGATAGAATTTACCAGCTCGAATCACTTTGGTGTCACATTATTATTTGTATTATTAAATGCATGTATTTAGCGTACTTAAAATAAAGTAAACGTCGGTCTGAAATTGAAAGGAAAAAGTTTAGGTAGCTTAGGTCCTCCTGTCGAACCCACCGTTCAATTATTGCTATTACTGTAAATTACATGTTTCATGTTTTGATCAGCAAGAAATCCCCACTGTAAAGCGTACGACAAAATATTATTGTCGTCTTTTCTGAGAATACCTGCATTGTCGAACTGGTTTTTCGTTTTATATGCGTTTCAATTATAGCAAGCAGAATGTTATCAACCACGGTCATCAAATTATAATTCTTGCATTTTTCTGAACTAAGTTTATTATTATGTCTAGGAGGGCGCAATCGCCGTAACTGTCCTCTATATATTTCTATTGGAACTCCCATAAGTTCGTTTATCCACAAATATAATAACCTTACAGAAAAGCTAAAAAAAAAACAGACCGGGTTTCTTATACAGGAAATTCTATTACGGCATCAAATAACGATATACTGAAACTACACTCGTACCAAGTATTGGCGTCAGTTAGCATTACATCGTTTAACATTGCATATGTTGTATTCCTTTATCATTTATTCAAGAAATAAAACGCTATAATAGAAACGCATGGCTTGAGGAAATGCCTTCAAATTGTCACGCCTTATGCTCTCCATGAAATCTCTATCCTGTCACAGACTAGAAGTTAAACAGACACTGAGGTGCGATTTTTTATAGTGCTGCAGGCCATTTATGAAGCTCCACGTGTACAGTTACGCAATGAGAAAACAACGCATCAATAGCAGTAACACTGACTGCTTCACATTCGAAAGGCCAAGGTAGTGACACAATTAGGCTTCATTGACAACCTTGCAGAGTCCGGACGGACGCTTCGCAGAACCCGGCATACAATCAGTGGCAGTTTTTGAAGAGGGCTTGAAAACGTTATAGTTTCCACCTACCACGTTCCCTCCCGGTGCTTAATCACATGCGACCCACACCTGCAAAAATTTCAATTCATTTTTGGTTATTTCTATTTTTGGGATTATTTTGTTTGGGTATTATTCATCTTGGTTTATTTTTGATCAATACGAAATAGAGACAATATGAAACTATAGCAAATTAATACATTCCATAAACGTTAATTATTCATTGAAACACCATGTGATTTATCACCTTAGCGATAAAGGTGCTCTCAGAAGTTTTCACAAACGCACATCCGATGCGATAAGAACGTGACCACACTATCGCGGTGTAGTGACCAGCTACTGCTGTCCATTGAAACGGGCACATCCTGTTTGAGGAAACTTTGCTAATTTCGTCGTACCTGTAGAATACAAGACTGTGAATATGAGGTATAAAAAAAACTAAGAGGAAAAAACACGCATCATGATACACTCGTCTCATTTACGATGGATTTCAAAGTATCGGGGAACTCCTGATATGTTGTGGTGCAAAAGTCAGCTATTTTAAAATTTAAAATGGAAGCATTATAACTTGATGTTACAATCATATACCGCAATGGATAAAAATTATAACGCAGCAAGGATGTCACCTATACATCAAATACAGGGAAAGTGATTTAGTTACAAAAAGTTTTGAATCTGAAAAGGATATTAGACGTACCGGGTCTACACGATGGTCTCTGTAAAACTTTATCCTTAGCTGTCAAATTAATATCTTTAAGGCCACTTTTTTGGTAATATATTTACTTTAATAGTCGCCGCCTTCCTGGCAGCTGCGATTACCTATCATGTCTGTTGATACTACGTTTCTGCTAATGATAGTATAAAGTGATTCGGTTTGAAAAAATAAATCGCTAAGAATAAGTTCTAAACAAAATTAAAACTCGTACATTTGGGCTTCGAAAACAGCGGTCATCCTTTTAGACTGGCTTTTCACTGATCGCTTTTATATTTATGAAGAAATAGCCGGGCAACTATAAACGACATAACGACAAGATCCAAAATATTCGGTACTAGGAGGTACCCTACGGCAATGCAAAAATTTTGCTGCCGTTAAAAGGCATAAGGCTGACCTACTTCGCCAAGCATTTCATTCAAACACTTGGAAAAGTGGGACTGAAGTTTTTCATCAGGAGTTCAATAAACAGCATTAAATCGACCCTATACATTTTAATCTTTTATTAAGTGAAACGACGTTTGCAAAACAATAAATTCCATAATCTGTATTTGATTATACTAGATGCTATATGATTGTAACATCCTTTCCATAAATTTACGAGGTCTATCTGTATATTTAATTAGTATAAAATCAATTAAGTTAAAATTAGATCTTTGCGACGAAAACTAGCTCAAAAGCTTTATTGGTGGCGTCATAGTAATTTCCGCGTCATACGTACCGTACACGTTTGTTAGCTGTCGCAATGACTATCAAAGCTTCAACATACATCATGCAAATTTACCCAGTAAATCTATAGGAAAAACATTAGACTTTGACAAAACATGGCAACAGCAAGATATACTTCAAGACTTCTACTTGAGATACTTCAAGTGGCTAAAACATTTTAGAATAAAGCACATTGCTGTTCATTAAATAAGGGTTAAATAAGGTTCAATAAATAATTCTGCTATTTTCACAAGACGGCTTATAAGGCTGGCGTATGTGCTTCGGTGGTACGTCATACATAACAGAAACTCTTAATATGTGAAAGCATACTAAGCACATGGGAGAGTATGTCTTCTCATAATTAGACTTATTTTAGTACGGTTAGGTGTTCACCCAAATCTAACGCAGGTATAACAAGCAAAACCTGACACGAAAAGTTTACGTACATGAATCGACAACGCCTGCTCTATCATAGCAAAGCAGAAATCCACCCCAACTCGCCCGGTAGAAACAATTTTCAAAAAGAGTAAAATAAATCTCTCCGGTGATATCATGGCATGTATCAAGGTTTTTGTATAAACCCAAAGCTCAAAGCCTTATATTTTCAACTTCAGACTGAATGTTTTAGGCCATATCCACATTCTTTTGTCAATTGTTTTCTAGTTGGCTAACTGTATTGCAAATTTGTCGGTTAGAGTCGACCCTGAGGCTGAGTAATAAATTAATAAACCCTTAAATATAAATATTACTGTTGCAACCTTAATGGTCCACTAACGCATCGTTTGCTTCTATGTTATACGTTTCTACTATAACCACAATATAGCCATTTTTATCGAATATTTTTATGATAGCGTGCCGCTATACATGAACCACACTTTTTTGGCAATTACTCGCACTTTCTTTTGACGTTGAATATTCGTTGGTGATTGCTCGCACATCTTTTTGGCCTGCGAAACAAACATGTATCGAAAGTGACCCTGGCAAATTTAGCTAATAATCGATAGTGTCCTTCCGCCCTCTGATATTGACACTGAAAATTCTGTATATTCATTGTACGGTACAAATGAAAGATTTATACAGTCTAATAGTGGAAACCTGGTGGTAACCCGCTAGATTTCTACTGTATTCTAATAGTGGAAGCTTGGTGGTAACCTATTAGTCGCTCATTTAGTCTGCTAGTGTTACGCTTCTTGGTAGCACAGGCACCCTGAAAGTTCCGAAGTGTTTTATTTGCTTTCACATTTGATTAACTGAATATAGACGACATTTGCTTAGTAATCCAGCTTCTATTATTTTCATTTATCCCGAAAAAAACAGGAAAAACAAAGTGCGCTTGAATGTTTACAGTTACCCTTACCACATTTTCATAACATCGTCGGCTGCATACATTTCGTCGGCCTAAATTTTTCCTGAGGCAGGCATCAGATTTTGTCTAACCGAATTATAGCTGGCGGTAATACGGCACTTGGTTTTGTGATGTTCCAGTCTGTTCCTACCGCACATGCTATGCGCCCAGTTTGAGGCCCCAGTGGCCATCTGCAGCATATCACCGCCATACGATCCATTTGTATATTGCTAAGGACTGAAAGACAAATAGGACTGTATTACTATTATACGCATTTAGCGCCAGAACTAACATGTCAAAGAGTGCAAGCATGTAGCTGATGAAGGTCTAATATAGAAAAACGTATCCGAGACGGTTGTTGTTATTATCATTCGACGGGTTCTCCAAGAAGATCTAACTTAACGAGACTACATACTGATACTTGTTATGACCATTAATTATTCGCTTTCGAAAATCACTAGAACCGGTAGTTGCATTTGCACATTTTGTCTTAAGACACACAGAAGCTTGTATTCTAGGCACAGTACCGGACCACGTCGAAGTACATTTCCTGTCTACTTACGTGTTGCATCGCATTTGAGTAGATACTATCGCCACCGGTAGGAGAGTTAACAGCGTCATTTGTATAATTCGCATGGTTCTCATCTTTAATATAGCGACATACATGAAAATATTTAAGATAAGCTTTGCTATTATATTCAACTCTGATGACACCTGTACTAAAAATATTGAAGCCGGATTCAATCAAACAAACGTGGAAATTCGCTGCAGTTATTGACATGAAATAACGTCCTCATTATCTTTAGTACTTGGGTACTATTATCAGGATTGTAACAATACTTTTTGAAGTTACAAAAATGCTCGGCCCGGGATATGAATAATGTTTGAAGTTATTCATTATTCATTTTAAACTTGATAATATTTATTTCACATAGTTGTAAACTTTTGCAGTTACAAGCCGATTTAATTGAAAGCGTTCTACGCAGGACTTATTTGTTACGTGGAGCATAATTTTCCACCAGCAGCGTTTACACGATAGCCTCCGATTGTCAAGTATCTCAGTACTAAATTACATTTTAAAACTCAACGATCTTGGTGCTTAAGAGGCGCTCATGACACTAAACTTTGAAATGCAATCCAATATGCAATTTAGCAAAATGCACTTCTTTCTCAATGTACAAGCCCTACGACGCATGATCTACGACGCATGGCTTAGGAGCAAACTAGAACGGCACAACAGATGTTTGACGATGATTCCCTCGCTGCACAATCCGTTTGCCGAGGGCAGAATTTGGTCACAGCCACAGATGTCATTGCGGTTCACTATCACGGGTCTGAAACGATGCGTACGTCAATGTGTCAGCCCCCTTTACAAGCAGTTAAATAACAAGAGCTTTACTATGCTGTAGCATACTAAACAACATAAAGGTAGTAGAGGGAGAAATCAATGCAAGTATTCCTATTGTATTTATTCTATTCAAATTATTAGAAGGCTAATTCGCTGAAAGGTGAATAAGGAAAGCAGTCAAAACATAACAATGTACTCAGCATGGTCAAAAAGGATGAGGCAATTATTAGGGTTAGAGGGAAGATGAGTAATGTTTGTTTATATGTATTTTTATCCTTTTTATATGGTTTTTGTTAATCTATTACATGATATTCAGAACTTCTAAGAAGCTCTTTTAAACAGTTAGCCCGGCCACTAGATCTCGTTTATTAAACATATGACGCCAGATTAATAATAAGAATAACACACAAATATCTAAGTAGAGGTTTTTCCACAGGTAAGCGTATTTGGAAAGTACATAAGGGAAGGTTGAGGAAAAAGAAAAACCGAGCGCTAAGGCAAACGCGTACAAGAAGGTTGTGGAAAATTTGAGTTAAGAACTTTCTCGGTTTACCTGTTGATACGCCATTACTGCGCACTCATATGGTTACGTTACTCAAAAATGGTTACGTTAGCGGTGGTTGTGCTCCACGAGCCAATGATGAAGGTTTTTGACTCAATTTTAATTATTAAACAGAACATTCTTATGTCAAATGACGCAATCGAAATTGAATTAATTGTGTGTATTTGTGGGTACTATCGCTTACGTTTACGGATGGTGTTCTCTGACCAAGACGGAGTAATCATCATTAAAAAAAAATTGCTACAACATGTCTCCACAGAGTTTTCTCCGGCGATATCTTCAGCGCAAATGGAATATTATAAATGTGTTCCGCTACTGAGATTTTAAGTGAACCGATTGTAAAAATAAAATAATTTAGGTCTAAAAATAATCATACCCCTATTAATATGCCACTTATGAAAATCTTTCATGTTTCTGGCTGAAACTTTCATGCTCATCCTCTCCTTTGTGTCTGATATATTTTTCAAAACTATTGTGACGCTCGCGCAAGAAAGGTCGAAGTCCAACGTCGGCGACTGCCGGTTGCATAGGAATCTAATTATAACCCGTATAATTTTTAAAAGCTCTGAATCGATCATCCAGAAAACTGTCTTAGGGCTAGGTTGCTGCTTTATTCAAAACAGCCCGGTAAAAATCTACTTTGACCTGGTTTTGGTCTATGGACCAAACTTGGGCAATGTCCTTTGTTTATTCTAGTCCATTTGATTAGACCCAATTTGATTTTTATAAAGTTCTGATAGCTTCTGCTCTGGTCCTCTTCTATTGTATCCTTTTGTACTTTATATCAAAGATAACCCCCAAAGGGTATCAGACAAAACTCCTATGTTGACGATTTTAAAATTAATGCCCAATAGCATTTCGGCGGCATATGCAATAAAAGCTGCTATCGATCGCACTTTGTTTTGGTTCAGTAAGAATGGTTTGTCCATTTCAGCTCCAATGTGCGGCTCTAAATTCAAAAAGGACTCATAATACGCGGTCTCCAAATGAGGACACTTCTTTCCTTAAAAATTCAATTCGTAATCTAGAAATAGTAAGCACGGTCTCGTTCAGCTATGAGGAATACACCACTAGGGTATTCCAATCTACACTTGTGCATGCGCGTGTTACATGCGCTTTTATTTGCAGATAAATTTTAGATTCCAGCTTTATTCTAAAAAGTCCTTCTGTGCCAATGTACATGTGAGTCTCGCTCTGTCAAAATGAACCTATATTTACGAGGTCTTGAAGTCACGTTTGCTTGAACGCATATAGACCAAAGAACGCGCGCAACAACATTATGCTTTGCAGCGTGCAGTCATTGTAAAATACCTCTATCCCTGCCTCCCGTGAGTTAGTTACACGATGCCGCGGATATTAATACGTTTAGAAGATTGAAAACAAACCGAGATATACAAGATAGACGATTTTTACATATGAAGGAAAACAGTTTTCACAGTAATCAATCCATCATTACCAGATCTATATATCGAACAAAGTGATTTCCCAGTGATTGCAGGTCGACTGCGCTGAACCTTATCTCCTCTATGACTGGTGTGTCTTTAACGTTGGGTATGCATTATATGTCGTTTTTATTAAGACTATAATATAATACGACTTTAGTTGTAATATGACACATGTGATGTTACTCACTTCTTAAAAGGAACTATAAGTAAACTTGTATTTAACTGAATTAAAGTTCTACAATTTCAAAATATATAATGAAATAGGCAGCAGCGTCAGTCTGCCACCGATTTCCAGCGACTCGATGCTTAGGTCTGATGTTTATGCTATCTGGCTTTAACATAGTATATAACCATTGATTGCTGAGCTAACCGTGTCAAACATTAAATAAAGGGAAACTTAGAGTATATTAAAATATTGTATGTATGAAATTTATAATTGGGTTTGCTTAAAAATAACAACCACGAAACCGGCAAAACACCGAGTCCACCTACACTGGCTGCAAAAGTCGTGTAGTGGTGAGAAGTATGGAGTTGTTGATGACACTGAAGTTGACTCAACCATAACAGATAACTCTTTTAATAATGTATGTTCATTTGGTCTTTTTCTTATTGTATTAAAGCCATATAATTTATGTCAAAAAGATGATTGCTGTCATTAAAGTCGCACATGTGGATAGTACATAGGATGCGTACTGTACGATTTTTACGCAAAAATTTTTCAGTTTCGACTCTTTCTACACGACCCGGACTCGAGAAAGAAATTGTACTAGTTTTATATAATGGAACCTCATACTTTGGTGACGATTTTCTTGTCAAGAATCTTAAGATACTTAATTCGGTAAAAGCGTGTTTAATTCATCTAGGCTTAGCGGTCCGCTGCAGGAGTCCAGTGAGATGCGAACTTCTGGTCTGACATTATCAGACTAGTCTCATTATATCGGCCGAACAAAAAACTTGTCATAAGATAGAGCAGATGTTATTTAATTAACCGAAGCAAAGGAATCGTATAATACCAGAGTACGCTTTCTAAACGAATAGTAAGCAGCAGAGACAGAAGTAAGGCTAGCATTTAACTTGTGTGGGTGAGGCTTTCCTCTGTGCAAATCACACAATATTTATAATGTCCATCAAAAGGCTTTTTGCAGAGAAGTTCATCCAATAATTTCTGCACTCTTTTCGTATGTCTTCGCTGTGGCTAGAAGACTCAAATCTATGGTGGATGGGTCTGTCACAACTTGATGGGGTCCAGTTCTGGACCGAGAACAGTTCGCACTCTTGATCAAGCCTCTTCTAACTACGAGTAACCTGCCTCGTATAAAGAATACGCTATTGCAATAAACAATCTACTCTCGGTTAGCAACATTCTCGCAACCAAATTAAAACTATACCATGTTTTCTTTGTTCTGAATGCTCAAAATTAGTAAACGTTACCTTCAAAAACCTGTAATTTTCCTCTGTAGACCCTGTATCTTTACCCGTTTCGAACTGAACCTAAAGGATGCACACTTCGCTGACTTATCAGACCTCAAGCTTGACTGGAAGTCTACATGAAGCTTTTATATAACCTGCCTGTCATCGCTCGAAAGAGTAGCCCGAATTAGCAGAAGGGGCCTTCTTTTAAAGTCCGTTGTACCATTCACCATATCTTCTTTCACTTACTGTAGAAGACCCGTCAGTGCCTGACCAACTGTCAATTTTCACAAAACGATACTCTACCTTCAACTTTAGAAACTTCTAGGTACATTATTTCACTCAACTTTAGAGAACGTCATTTGTGCTTCTTTCAGCTTCATAAAACTCATTCGTGAGTAATAGCTTGTAGTAGTAGTACTAGTATTTTTTATTTTTAAAGCCGACCATCAGCCAACACGGTAACAGTTTTTGCATTACTTTGTAAGACGGACCCCATATAAATGTAAATATGCACCGGCGGGGATCGAGCACCTGCACCTACGTGTCTCCTCCAATCGCAAGGCGCATACGAATGCACCAAGCCACCGGGCTCGACTGTAGTAGTAGTACTACTTGATTTTTTCCTTTATCACTATCTGAAATACGTTCCACAATGAAAGCAGCCTGAAGTGTCAATTAATGGGTAATTTGGCTCTAATAATTGTTCATGTTACATAAATTGTACTGGTAGTTCACCTATCACATCTTCATTGCCTTTTCGTCCTGAGCCATTCATGAGGTTCTATCGAGTCAAACGATAAGCTTGCAGATGGGTGAAATTCAATTCATTATGTTCAAAAATTCCTTGAGGCCAGCCCAGAGCAGTAGTTGCCAATTCATCAACCCACGTAAGTTTTACCATGTTCTGGCTCAAAGACCTGTTCATATACGCGCCTAGACTGCAATCATATGTTGAACCATAACAATTCACTCATTAGCTTGATATTGCAATCAACATTATATCATAAACTTGTTAAAACCAGGCTCTATTTTGTCCGTTTCCGAAGTGTAGGCGCCAGCCATTTAATTAACGAATTGAATTTTGAGAAGTCTGATGCCGCTTCAAGGTCACTCGTCAATACTTTAGGCAGATTTGTAGTGATAACCACTAAAACAACTGAGGGTGAGCTCGATAAGATTATAATTACTGACATCGAGGAAAACTGTCTGCGAATCGTACCTACTACTGGCCACTATATGCGTGTTCTTGAAGGCTACTAAGGCCGTGATTGCCTTCGGGCGTTTCACCCTATGGCACACTAAAGCGTGAATCACCGGCTCCGTATCAGGCGAAACCGACGTACAGCTGATGTCAACCCTCACATTACGATCCGTCTGAACGTAAACCCTGTTATCATCTGGGAATAAAATAAACACTACAGACGACACATCGACGATGCATATTTGCTCTATTCCTCTGGACGCAACAGGCAGCCGGAATCTAAAAAATATTTTTTAAAGCTGATCATCAGCCAACATTTAACGTCCACGGTAGCAGTTTTGCATTACTTCGTAAGACGGACCCCATATAAATGCAAATGCGCACCGGCGGCGATCGAACCCGTGCGCCTACGTGTCTCCTCCGGTCGCAAGGTGCATACGAATGCACCAGGCCACCGAGCTCGACAGGCACCCGGAATTTGTTAAATTCTAAAAGCTCAACGTCAGAGTGGGTCATGCGATACTCTTGTTCTCGATTCACGGCTATCCGATTCACATCGGCTGTGCTATTCTGACAATGGTGGAATCTAAGCTTTTTCTTTTCCTTAATTAGAAGCATAGTAACAGTATACAGGATTATACATCTAAAATCATGTCGCAGCGTGATCTGTACTCATTGATGCTATCAAATCGATCCACTTCGACGCACAGTGATCTCAAAAAGGTAAGTTGGTGCACCTTAATACAACAGAACATACCGCTTGATTTTTCTGTAAATCCTACCGCAGGGATAACTACGTATCACACAGTATTTAATACTCATTCCATTTTGTGCTCTCTCTACATACATCAAGACTCGCTATCTAGGCCAAACGGCTTAGGATCAAGCTTCCAGACGACAGTATACTTAACGAAAATATAGCTTCGAAAATGCGCGCTCAAATGAAATCTATTATATCTGATAAAGCCGTAGCACGCCTGTGCGTGACTTCTATCAACTCAAAAAATGGACTTAGAACTTAGGTTACTCTATTTGGCGCTGGAACTTGTTTTTTTTTATAATGTTTATTAACCAAATATGTTTTAATAAAGATATTTACAAGGCTTGAATCTGCTTAATTAAGAGTATGCGAAAAAGCTTAGCTTGCTTGAAGAATATATTTGAAGAAAACACAACCAAACAAGCAAACAAAAAAGACCTTTTTTAATACGGCGAAGTTCCACAAAAATAGTTCTTTGCGAGCAACTGGAAAGGACGAACCGGAAAGCTTATGAAGTAATGCAAACGGAAGACATCACGAAGTGGCGGCACAGGACCACCTGTTTTTTCCGGTTTTTTTTCTGCGAAAATACCTCATTCAGACTACATTTGAGAAGACGATAAGGATAATGATGATTCTCAAAAGGCTAAGGACGTTTTTCGGTATCGAGCCTATTAAGACTTGTATTTTTTTATATCTGTAAAAACAGTTGTAGGCAGTAAATATGCGCCCATTTATAATTCAAGGGCTAAGAGGGTTGGGGTATTAATAAGCTGTGCTATCCATATACAGACATATATTATGCACAGCAAGTGCCTAATCACCCCAATACAAGCACGGATGCTACCTTACAATGCATAAGGTTCATATTATTAAACTATAGATCACACTTCATCTCATCTCTATATTCGACAAAAAGAATCTACGAATTAGAACAACAGCGGCCCCTGACAAGGTACGAGATATACTTCTGGGCAAATCAATGAATGTTTAATAAGAAAGAGCAGGATATGAAGAAAACCAGTGGAAGATCGACTATAACACTTACTATCACTTCCAACCATAATATTAAGATCCAAATCAATGGACATATAAAGATTGTTTTGTAGAAAATAACACCAATGCCTCCTAATAATAACTTGAGTTAGATATGTTACTGCATACAGTGTGCAAATGTTTATGAGAATATGTGTGGTTTGTCATCTAATACACGCCTAATTGAGCTCTATAATAAACTTTTTTCACTTTAGGGATGTTATTTGCTTTTTAGTTGCTAACGCCAGTGTCGGCAAACGTTTTACTAAGACACTGAAAAACATAAATTAGGAATTATTTGACAGTTGGCAACCGGTATTTTGTACACACGATTCCTACAGAGACATTAATTGCCTATATCTGGCGAAATATGATAGAAATATCCCTTTGAAATGTTTTAAGCACTAGTTTCATCTGAAAATATTATGCATTACCACACGTTTATTGCTTTCCGTATCACAGACGCTGTACTGAAAAATATATGATCGATTTAGGTAACGTGGTATTTTTTTCTCGAGCTCGGTGGCTTGGTGCATTCGTATGCGCCTTGCGACTGGAGGAGACACGTGCATGGGTTCGATCCCCGCCGGTGCACATCCACATTTATAGCGTCCGTCTTACACAGTAATGCAGCACGATCTACCATGGACGTTAAATGTTGGCTGATAGTCAGCTTTAAAAAATATTTTTTTTACTGTAACAGGCGGCGACTAAAGTAGTTTGCGTCTTGTTTGAACTTTTTTATGTATTTAGTCTATTTTTTATGTATAACAACAATTAGTGTGGTTGGGTGCTCCAATCTTTTCGTTATAAATGTCATCTAATGTTTTTATTAATTTGATGTAATATCACTAAGATTATATTGGTTAGCATAAACGAAACTGTATAACACCTAAATAAATTTGTGAACTAGTTTTCGACGCTCGACGAATAAGTACATTGTGTGTATTCTGTTAAAAAAGAGGTTTATTGGAAAAAAGAGAAAAACTGGATTTAATATATTTTACATTTTGTTGTTGTTGTTATGCTTATTTACCCTCTCTCCCCTTTCCATTCTGCTTTTATGTTTGTCATCATGTTTTCGGCGTGTCATCGCCATTCGTTAGCATCAGCTGTTTGCTTTCTGTTCGTGCACTTTCATTCCGCTTCATTCTTTAGTAGATAACACTCGCCTTCTTCTTTTTCGCTTGGCCTCTTGCGCGCTTTCTCTATTTTCTCTCTTGCTTTCTCGTGCATCGTTCAAGCCACGCTTTCATCTATTCGTGGGGATGTGATCATCTTTGGGGTTTTTTTCTATTATTGTCATCTCAAACAACCGGCATACATTCAACCTTTAGCCAGTCACGAAAAAACAGTCGTCAATTTACTAGCGGTATTGTTACTACCATTTGCAATAATATTCGTGTCATGGTATCATTTATCTCATACATAGCATTCCGTTACCATAATTATTATTAGTGTATTACTTGTATTACTCGTCGTAGCATTACTGCCTTATCAGCAGTATTGTTAGTAGTTTAATATTACTATAGATATCGATGATATTACTCAAGATTATTCTTATTATTAGCTTTTTTGATCTGCAGTTCGGGTTCATTTCTCAACTTTACTTACACTGCTTTGTTTATTTGTCTGTCTTCATTTGTTTCTGCTGTGCAGTTTTATGTCGTATTTCCCACTGCGAGAGTGCGCTTAATGGGCATGTGCACGCCTGTGTGACTGTCTTTGTAAGCATTTGTTCACAGTTTTGTCGCGTTCCAAAGGTCTGTATAGATTCTTTTTGTGTGTGTATATATATATATATATATATATATATATATAGGTTTACCCCATGCCTTTCTCTCTCTCTATAGCGATTTGCCCCTTCGCTGTCACAAGAGTGAAATTGTTCCACGCTCTCTCTCTCCGTCTATATATATATATATATATATATATATATATATATAT
>MNPL01003444.1:0-11470 GCA_002081605.1 Tropilaelaps mercedesae | reverse complement strand
TATATATATATATATATATTAATGTGTGCACACTATGTCTGTGTTTGTCTCCTTTGATAATTATTTATCCATCCCATAACACTATGCTACCATGCTGCGGTACATATGCACTCGAACTAGGTTTCAAAATAAAAAATTTGTGCAAGCGCTTCGACCTTTCCACATAACTCTAAAATCAGCTAATTATGTAGGTCTGCCATTATTTGTATATATGCCTACGTTGAGGGTGACTGGATTTTTGGCGCTATAATCAGGCTCTTTCACAAAGCTGATTAGACCTCCAACGGATTCACTTATTGTAGGATCTGTTTGGAGGTTCTATGTTTACAACAAGCTAACTGGGCGAGCCCAAAACACCACGCTCCTACGACGGCTTCATGTTATATCCTTCAAAAGATCGAAAGAACTTAGAGCAACGTTCCAAAAAGCGTTACACTAATAAGCAACCCATTGGCGCGAATATCCGACGAATTTCGCTCTTGTTGTTACCTTATTCATTTGCCAGTTTCAACGTTTTGACCTACTCTAGTACAAAGAACCTTCTTGAAGCGATACGGCTCTGAACGTTCTGATCACTAGCTCACTTTTAGGTCTGCCAATATACGCATCCAAGAAAGTGACAGGATTTTACGAGGAGACACACAAGCCCGTTTTTCTGGAATCATGAAGCTTAACTATTCGATTTGCTAGACAGTTGCTTGCTTTCTTTTATTAAGAACTTGTTCTCAGAAAACACATACGACAACTGGGAAGCTCGTTATGTGGAAAACTTTAGCCCATGGATTTTAGGTGAAAAAGAGTATAGGTCTGTTAGCAACAACAAATGTGGTGCATTAGTAAATGATTTAAAGTTTTCTTAAAAGCGTTTGCTCCTTCAATTGTTGGGCGTTGATTCTAGTTTTAACTAATAAATAAGGGTGTAGGTAAATCAAATTCACAAAAAACAGTCCAACTATATAATAATGTTAGTATCAGTATCAATACTTACATTTTCGTTGTACGAAATTCCACGGCGTTTCGAAAACATCACCGCTGAAAAACATCTTTTTGTGAACTACCGTGAAACTCATGAACCTATCGAATGTGGTATAGAGCATTAGATTGAAGTTAAACTGAAAGGTTCCAGGGTCACCGGTTTGTTTTTCACCATCGTTACTCATCGTGTTTATCTCCCTGTGACTCTGTAAAGCAATATCGGCCCTTTAGCTCTTCATTCAAGTAACCTTGTATTGAGTTGAATGTGCTTAATCAGCAATGAAATACGTCG
The DNA here is from genome assembly GCA_002081605.1 of Tropilaelaps mercedesae. Lineage (NCBI taxonomy): Eukaryota > Metazoa > Arthropoda > Arachnida > Mesostigmata > Laelapidae > Tropilaelaps > Tropilaelaps mercedesae. Next base: position 10,203 of record MNPL01003444.1, on the reverse strand, counting down.
TCGTTGTAAAAGCATGGCTTACATTGTCTATTCACAACGGGGGTCCTTATCTGTCTAAACATGAACACCTGCCGTTTACCTTCCGCTAGAATAAGTATACTACATCAAGAACCAACACAGAGATGCGGTTTTATCAGCAATCCGGGCTTCGGGTGCTAAAAATCCGCCGAAATTCCCCTATTTCGGAGAACGGCCTTGGCAGAAAAATCATTGTTGCAGCAATAGTGCTGTGACTTTGGTGTTTCTGACGAAAAATATGATTTAATACAGTTCGGACTCTAATGTAAAAAACGTGTAGGTTTAGGTAATCGCTAGGATGAATGCGTAAAAGAAAGCTTATCTACTAGCTCAACTGTACGCGAGCTGTCTTGTGAATGGTCTTCGATGATAGTTTATGTACGTATCTTAGTAGCTGACAGTAATATGTCAGTCTATTCCTGTATGGCTTCTAGAGAAAAATTCTACTCGAGTTCTACTCGGTTGAAGATATATATATAAGGTGACATGTTATTACCAGACCTTACTATGGCTGCTGGCAAAGTGCTGTCCACTTCGCATGTTTGCCATAAATCGCGCCTCGAGCGGATACCGAGAGAAACTGCTGGTACAAAGAGGTCAAGCAGTGCCTTCGTTTCGTGCAGACACAGAAATTAATGAAGACGGTGAGTCCGATCCAAAAGGCCATAAAGCAAGCTTTTCAAGAGTTTGCACATCGTATGGGAGACGACAAAGTGAAGTGGCGGTTTATATAACACTGTGCTCGTAGAATAATATGCTCGCACGTTCTAGAGAACTAAAAAAGTTAACTTCCGCTGCTGCGCCCGGCGTTACTCAAATGGTTCGAAGTATCAAAGATCGAGTTTCGATTTACCTGAGCTTTGCCGCATGTGTCAGTTTAACACTGGAGCTTGCTGACCGAGGCTCAATAAAGACTCTACAGCATCATAGGCTTCTACAATATAAGCTTAAAAATGGAATTATTCAGGGATCCTTTCCTTCCGAGGCTCGAAGACTGCTTCGCACAGTATAAGCGTCTGTTGCCCGTGCTTGCCACTATGACCAAATAATTTATGTATACAAGTCACTTAAAATCGTTACGTAGATCCAAAATGTGTCTTTTTTGATAGCGTTGCCATTTACACTCATTGTCTCGAAACATACAAGCGTTATAAAACGCCCTCGGTTAAGCCTATCAACAGCTACAATTCTAGAGATGATCTCAATACTTGGTAGCGTTTGTGCAATCTTCTCACACGAAAAAGTAAGACGCCTGTTACCACTTCTAACAAAAAGGAAGAAATGAAAACAAACAATATTCTAATCTAGGGGTTAACGCTTGCCTGGGGTGAATTGCGATTAAGGTAGGTTTAAGCTACGTCTACAGACTGGCCGACGTAGTAAAGCATTGTGCCGCCACCAGTCAACTATATCCGCGACAGGAAAAAAAGCCGAAACAGGTAGCACGTAGTAAAGCACCCCGTCATCAAGCGGAAACCCAATTCTTAGCTACTTCAAGGGGCAGTGAATCACTAGAGCGTGGCATCTTGTTTTCACAACCGTAAGTGTGAATCTATTACTTTGCTTGTCCAGAAACACTGTACGCAGTGTTAAACCAAGTAGCCAGCAAAAGATCGGCATTCATTCGCTAACGCATGTTGCGCATTTGTCATATATTATCGAAATATAACAGTTATAAAACAATCCCTAGTTGAAATTATGTTTTGGGTCTACCCGAAGGCAGTCAACGTGTCAGATGCAGGGCTCGAGCTAGCCGGCTCAACCTTGCGGTCGTATGACCATCCTATCCCGACAAAAAGTAGATCATGAGTGACCAGTTGAAGACTATATGGCGCTAATTTGTGAAGCGGGATGTAACACTAACGATAGTCTTCCTCGCAATAGTGTCAAACCTCGAAATAAACTAATTTTAGCCCAAAGCGCAGATTATGTGTCGGCAAAAATTTACAGGAGAGCTTCTGTGCGGTAAGCTTGTTACTTATGTCGCGCTAGACGTCTTAACATCTCGAGCTGTATTCTGCAATAACCAGTTCTAATGGAACGGTAATAAACTATCCATTACTCGAACATAGTACATATTTTAGTATGTGAACTGACGCTTATAACACCGCATTTATGCTCGGCATTATGAGCAGCACTGGTGGCGCACTTGATTACGAGGACCCAATCCAAATCTTTGGAATCATATGGGAAGAGCTTCGGTCATGCAGAATTCTGTAACAGATTCAATCGCAGTGGAAAAACCTCCGAGGAGTCTGGATTTTATAAACTAAACACTAAATTCGAGACGAGAGGGCTACTTCGCGGGGGTTGGATGTTCCGTCCGACAGTAACGCACAGCAGCCTTTGTGATTTTTCTCGACTCATAATCGTGTTGAACTCGCGATTCTTTGCCTAAATTTTTCTTTTATTTATGGAAAATTTATGTCAGTTTAGAGATCTGTTTGGCGAATGTGATAAATTCTATCAAAACTTTAATATTACGTCTGACATTCTTGGGTTCAGTTGCAGAGTCACGCGCGCACAGATGATTACGTTTCACGTGAGATCTATTTCTGTGGTTACATTACAGCAATAAAACGCGAAATATATATCGTGTTATATGGTTTTCGACCGGTGTTAGTATAGCAGCCTTGACATACATAATAACATGCTATTTATATAGTTTAATGGCATTGTACAGTACAGCATTGCTACATCCTACAGAAATGACACGATTACAGAAGGTACAACTAAAGGGGTCAATATTCACTTCACGATTTGTCTCGCTTTTCAGAATAAATGAATGGCTAAACACTTGATGGCGTTGACGTAAATGCACATAGCATCATTCGTAAAAACGCCACATAAAACTATTTGTGTATTATTTACAAATATGAATACGGGACAAACCGTAAATCAATACAGGTAGGGAATTGCGTCAGGTTTTGTTTCAAGAGCATTTAGTGGAGATCCTCTTCGGCGTGCATACGACGCAGACATTGGGAGAGAGGCCAGCTCCATCCCTATTCATATGTTGCGGCTCATTATTGCCTTCGTTGTGTGGAACCTAACAACAAAAGGCTGCCTTTAAATTGTTTCATAAAAATTCAAAACAAATTCTTGGAAAACTGGCTAATATTAGATGCTGACAGGTGCAGTCAAACTGAATGGTATTTGATTCTCTTCGGTACCTTTACTTCATCAAATTGAATGATCTCTGGATCCAACAAAACTATTGTATGATTTCTATGTAAAATTTGGGCTATTGTAGGAAGATCTTCCCTAGTCCGTAATCTAACTTAATCGAGATACAGGCTTTGAAAGTCTTTGATTTTTCGGCGCTTAATCTTTTGCTTTAGGATTCTTGAAAGATTACGTGTACTCTAGTTATACCACAACCATCAATGCACTGAGAATATGAATACGCACCTTAGTTGGATTTCGCCTTATGTTTAAGTCGTGAAGAACAAGGCTATCAAATCAACATTCTTATAAAATCTCAAAGAAAACCGGGCACATTCAGGCAAAACCAAATCTTGCCAGATTTACAAAAAAAAGTCAACGAAAAATGTCGATCGCAGGTATGTTCTGAATTCATCAAATTTTTGTTCCAACACTCTGTATATTATTGATAATTATTACTGTTCATCATTTATAAAATGTATGCTATTTACGTTTTAAGATATTAGAAATTACTTTCGTTATGTATAGCGCCAGCCAGTGTACAAATAAAAATTGTAAGATTTTTGCTAGCGGAGAATTCAAATAAATCATTATCGAGCAGCTTAGTAAGAACAGTTTGAAATTCCACTATGGTACTGTGCCTTGCTTGAGTAAAAAACATGAGTATTACAAGAAGAGCTTCATACGTCAAGTCTCTAGGTAAATGTACATTTATTTGGTTCTCACACATTTTAAATGTGTGCAAATATTGTCACAGCTGTTGTTAATGATGGCGCTTGCGAATACAAGGTATAATCAGTATAATTATGACCACAATAATATCCCTTATTTTTAAAACAAATATATATTATAATTTCCTCTATTATCGTATTATTATCTTCATAATTATCTTGGTTTTTATTGTAGATGACTGGTTCCTTATATACATTGATTATCAGGGTTAGTTAAGGTGACACACCTTTTAACCTAAAGATGTCGTAACAAAGAGGCACACTCAAGAACTATAACCACGAATGACCATTTTGTGCTATGCTCATTCTTATTGTTATCCCTATGTGTGCCATTGCTACGTACTTTTAGTCATTTTTAATTATCATAAATATATTAAATGTCAAACTATTGGTCAAACTACGGCGTTCATAGCCAACTTAGCTAGTATTTCCTGACGGCCATCTAGCCGCAAAAATAGTCCGAGAAGCTCAGTCTACTGGCCAACATTCTAATTTTCTTATGCAGGTAATCTTTATTGTTGAACACGTTTTCGTTACCATTTGTACTGGAACTATTTACTTACGCTTTCCAGTTTATTATTGGTGGAGCTGATATCGTAAAGTGCAATATAGGCAATATCATATATTGAATTAATTATATATATATATATATATATATTTGCGGTGTATCCTTATGCTCTGTATATGTTATTATATTTAATACTATTAGTGTTAATTCATCATTGTTATCATCAATCGTTTTGTTGTAGCTGTGTATTTTGCTTATGTCTATAAATATGACTAGTATGGTCCCGCGAGGTGGCCCAAAACTAAGGATTTTCTTTGAGTGCCACCAAATGCAGATTAAACATGACATCATCAGCAGCTAATTTAACTTTTGATTTCATACTTCATGTAAAATATTCATTCTGTCGTTATAACGCGTTATTTACTTGAGACTAAAATTGTCATGATTTGTTTTTACTAATATAATGATGTCATTGCCATTACCATTGGCATGGCGTAATATTCCCATGTCATTGTTGACAAATTCTTCAAATCGTAGAGTGAACTTGGAACCTCGTTATAACTATAACGATAATTATCGTTTTTAGACAATAAAATACACGACTCTACTTGATCTCTGTTTTGTCTAGCCTAGGGTACGCACGCCAGAAGAATTACTGCTTCAGTATCGCAGTTGTATTGAGCGCCATCGTTTTCACTCGAATATTTGAATGCCTTGTGTTATTTCTTCCATTCACTATACTTAACAGGTTTCTATACAGATTCTTTCTTTGACGGACTTTCTGTCTTAGTCTCCCTCACTCAACTTCGTGTCTTCAAATCCGGCCAATAAAGATATAATTTGTCTAAAAAAAACCTCGCGCGCAACATTTGGGTCCGGATTCTTTGGATGTCTTCCCTTAGACCCCCCGTTCAGATCATTGTCACGAGATAGATCAATCAAATCCTTCAAAAAGTATTTAACAGAAAGGCTAGTTTTTCATCATTTTCTTTGTCCACATATCTATCTCTATAACTTTTTAACGCTGACCGTCAGCCAACGTGTAACGTGCATGGTAGCGCTTTCTGCATTACTTCGTAAGACGGACCCTATAAATGTAAATGTAAATCGGCGGGGATCAAACCCGTGCACCTACGTGTCTGCTCCGGTCAAAAGGCACACGAGAATGCGCCAAGCCACCCAGCTCGCCCAAACGACCCAACTCGCCTAAATGTTAAATGTTGGCTGACGGTCAGTCCTAAAAAATACTTGTCAACCTCGGTGGCTTAGCGCATTCGCGTGCGCTTTTTGACGGAGAAAACACATAGGTACACGGATTCGATCCTTGCCGTAGTACATTTATATTTATGAGGTCCGTTTTACAAAGGAGTGTAAAAAACAATACCGTGAACGTTACATATTGGCTGATGGTCCGCCCTAAAATATATCCACCTCTATCTGCCAAAACGTGTGCGCACTAAAGATGGACAGTATGCTATTATTGTTAAGTATGACGTATTATTGTTTGCTGTTTTAGTACATGACATTTACATCAGCAGGGTAAAGCGGATATACCGTTATGATGAGGTACACTAGTATGGTGATCAGTGAATTGTTTCCTTATCTGTAATGTTTATAACCGCAAAACGTTTATCGATACCCCGGTCCTCTTCATCGACTATCCCTTATGGTTCACCTTATCTGCAATACAGGTCTTATGTAGGTCATAGTAATTACCTGTGGCATTATGGTTGCTATATGTTCTTGTAATCATTGTATTTTGAATAAACTGGACGGCTGTGCAGAATGTTTGCATACCTTTATGTTACGAATATATAAACAATAGGTTTTCAATAAATTGATATCGCTCGTGTTTTTAGCATTCATAGCATCAAGTGTGGTCACTTTTTGCGTGAATCAATAACAGTTTCAAACGTCCCGAAGGACGCCAGCGCCATGAGCATAAACTATGCTTTTCGCACCAAACAAATATATATGAGATAAAATATCTGGTCACACATAATATAAATATCTAATAATAATATCTAATAAAATATCTAATAATAAATAATCTTTTATAATAATACTAGTACAATGTCGAAAGCGGTTTAGTTGTCTTCGATGCAAAATACACGAATTGTTATTTACGTCTTAAGATTGCCCTAGACCAGTACGAAAAAGCGAAGTGACCTAATTTGATGTGGGCGCAAACACGGTACGAAACGTTAAAACGGGCCATAAAATAGAATTGTTTCAGCTCGTCTACATTGCTTGTCCCTGCAACTTTGTTATTTCCGGAATAGTTCGTACGTATAATGTATCCAATTGAAGAAATGAGTCTTCAACATGGCACTGCTGCTACAACAGGATACGATATTTCAAAACCTGCTTTATTCAAGTTCTGATATTTAGTAGATCTTTCTATTTTGTTTTCTGAGTACGAGTGTTTTAGATACCTCTAGTTATACCAGGGATGTAAATTGTCACAAGGTAATCGATTTCTAGATTTCGCTAACGTGAGAAAAAGCAGTCATCCTATTTGATTGGATACCCACTTTATATTGTATATAGTTGTGCGCTACGGCCGTTTTGTGGCGTTGCTATATATTGTATTATGAAGTGATTTTGCTTACTGCTGTGTTTTTTTTTTAGATAATTATAGTTCAAACACTATTCGTTTTGTTATTGAATTGAATTGATTCATATAATGAAACTATGGCGCGCGCAATCTTGGATGATAGTTTGAAACGTTTTTCATTTTGGTTTCATCTTATTAGAAAAACTCGGAATTCATTCTTCCTTGACGAGCTTAAGTATTTGGTATTTTTTCGTTTAAAAAATTAATTTTTGCAGAATAGAGGCCCACATTACATATTTTTGAGGTCCCCTTCTAAAAAAGATTTTTGGGAATATTATTATTCCTGCAATGCCAAATAAGCGTTATCCGATCAAAAGAGTAGCCTGAGTTTATTGTTTGACTCACAGATTTTAAGATAGCGGCGCAAACTATATAAGAGAAGGCAAAAAAGACAAAAAGTGCAATGTGAAGGAACCTGAAAAACAACCTATGATTATATCTGAGGGCAGGAATAGTTAGACTAATCTCTCTCCCTCCCTCTATCACCATGTGTTGTTAACTAACTTCACACGCTATCAGTTTTGAGCTATATTCGTGCAAATTATTCCAACCAGCGTAAATGTGGTGATTCGAAAGGAAAATTTGATTAGCATGTTTACCGGTAATATATATGTCGCATTTTAAAGGAGTAAATGGGCAGTTTTGTTACTGAGATCTTATAGAAATGGGCGTATCTTGGCATAGCTTCACTAATTGCAGTAAAATATTGTCGACCTCTATTACATATTACAGACGGAATGAACGCTGATAAGTTCTCGTACAGTTTGTCAAGTTGCTTTTAGAAAAGCTAATGGAGTTATATAGCTACAGAAAAAACTTAATGTATTTCAGTTAACGCAAGCCATAAAACGTATAGCCTTGGTTTTAATTTCAGCATAAGGCGATATTATATAGCAGAAGCGAACACTTAACCGTTTTGGTTCATTTAAACTATATGTACACTTGAACAAATGGATTGCGACAGGATAAACATACACTTCGAATTCAAAGGGACGAAACTAACCTTATTTGAAATATCACAATTACTCAGAATAATATCCAAATTAGACAAGTTCATAATAAAATTAATGAAATAAATATAGCAGTCACATTTCTTGCGGGGTCGTTCGGATGATTTCCTTTGAGGTCGTCTTGAAAAACCCCTCATATATGTGCGAATGTACCATAAACATATTTATGTTATGTTATAGGGTTATCATTACACCTGACAGCCCTTGCAGTGTAAATACTGGCAAACGAAACAAAAACACACGTCTGGGGAAGTAGATACAAAATGATAGTAGATTTGCTTGCAAATTCTGACGTGCAAAAAGGCGTCATCAGTGACATTCTGTTTAAACATTTACCTACAATTCAATGTATTTACACTGCATGATTTAAAACGCGGCATTTAGCGTCCTCTTCGTAGAGCTCCTTTACGGTTCGGTTACAACCGATTTGGTACAAAATATTTGCCACCACTACGCCGTCGATAATACTTATTCAAATATCGGTGTCATTAATTGCAATATTAACTCTTCAGTGTGTTTCTAGCCTCATAATTAGTTTCTCGTCAGGATGACAATTTGCCGGTTCCACGTCTTGTCCCTATGCACACCAGGCATGGGGGAACTTTGCACAAGCGGATTAATTCTTTGTCATTTCGCATCACTTTGATATAACCTAGTTCTAATTACCCAATATGCAGCCAAGTGCAACATGGCTAAATTCCTTTTTCGCGATCTAGGTCCTATTGAATGCTGATCTAGATTCCACCTCTAATTTTTGCTTTTGATTGGCATGTCTGTCTTGACTTCGTGTGGCTGTGAATCAGCGTTGAGGTCTGCTGGTGTCGTTGGGCAATTTCTCAAAATTTCCTAGAAGTTGTAGTTAGCCGCCTCCAGTTCAATGGCAGCTGCCTCGAGAGCAGCTTTACATTCGTCATCCCACCGCGAGGTCACCGAGGCTACAGAACCAACACTGCCGGCCGACGGAGGAGCCGACCCGAACGGAATTTCACCTCCGCTAGAATTCGTAAAACAGGTTACATTAAGGACATATTGTTATTGCATATCTACATACTACAGCGTACGCGGCATGACATTTCGTTCGAGGCATGCTAGTATACAGATAAGGAGCTTTAAGTAGTTAATGTAAATATATATGTATGAAATAATGTATTTGCTGGTAATCAGTCTACTGGAAACTCGTTCCGGAATTGAGAATGGCGTTGCGGATCTCCCTCTTACTTCAACTAACTGAGGTAATTCAAGGGCACGATTAATGCCTTCTACTGTTCCCTGTCGTTCTAAAAAACTTCATGTTTTGATTTGGGAAAAATGTGGTCCAATCATGTAATTTTATGTGCGGATGACCTAGTCGTCAACGATAGCGACTGGTTTATAGCATGTTTTGTATGCGACTTCTGCTAAACTTGCTGTCACTTTGTCCGGTCAAGAGGCGCTGTCTGCAGTGGCGATGTTCAGAAATCCTTATTTTTGTTTATCTCAGCGGGCTGCGCCCGTTCGATTTGAATGTCGCGTTAATGGCAGCTTGTGAAGTAGAATTCACTAAGGAGAACCTAGATTAGGCACTCCTTTAGCTCTCATAATGCCGAAACGCATTCCGTTTAAGCACGCTCTGGTTCTTTACGGTACTACTAGAAACAGACTTATGTATCTATCTGCCGATACACCTCGGTTTATCAAAGAGCTCAGAATTCTCTCGGACTCTCCAGCGAGTCGCCCCACAACGAAGTGCTCTCAACCTGAGGAAGGATATTCTCAAAGGTCGGTCCCGGTTTTCTAATCGCTGCCGTAATAAACATATTATGCGTAAAAGAGAGCTAATCGATCGGACTAACACGTTGCGATAGCATTTGCCGTTCATGAAATCCACCACAAAGTTCTGCCGCCGTTTAACAAGAACCCGCCTCCACCTTTGAGTGAACGCGTTGCGGTATTAGCTGCACGAAATACTGCCAGACTAAACGTCCTCTGTAATTTTGCTGACTTTCCTGGCCAGCCCACTTTAGCATGGGAATGGAAATAAGGCTGTTAATTGTAGGTGGCAATTCTCGACCCGATATCACTTTATCCTTGTTTTATTTTACTGAGGTGTTATAGGTAACGTAAATATTTGTGCATTACGCGACAAGTATGCTTTGATATATATATATATATATA
>MNPL01003442.1:0-24135 GCA_002081605.1 Tropilaelaps mercedesae | reverse complement strand
AAGTGGTTCCAGGTCAGGGTGGTTTGTAAACAAGGGATCCACACGTCTGGCCCTAACTATGTATATGTTCTTTAATGAGAAAATAAACTTGCCGATAAGAGGTCTTCTCAATCGGCCCCCAAAAAAAAAAAAAAAAAGAAGGGTCTACGTTTGGTTATTTCGTATATTTAAAAATTAGGTGCATTAATAGCATTGCTGGGCGCCGGCTGAAGCCTTGGGAATCATACGGACGTGAATTGAAAGTAACAATTGTATACTTAATTTAGTCGGAAGCCTACTGGGTTAAAAAAAAAGTCCACTCACTGCGAGATGTACCTTTGTCGCATATATTTAGTATTTCAGGCGAAACAATTTCTAGGCAAGAATCTTTAAAAATGTTATAGGCTATTGGGGGTGTATCCTATTACTCACTCCACTGAATTGTAGTTAATGTAGCATCTAACTTACATTACGGACGTTCATTATGTGTTATGGCTAAGACACGCAGTACGGTCGGCACCAGTTTTGGCAGCCATAAAACGAAGAGGCACTCTCAAATTCCCCATAAAAGCCCACTAAAGTTCTACGGTGGGAAACGTATGTAAAATATGCATTACGTTAACTGCTACAAGCATAGTGGGGTTTATTATAGATACGATTTGCTGTATAAGAATTCAAAAGAGTTTGTCCAGAAACGGTGTGTCTTGAGGTACGAGCAGAGTCGTACCTATTCATATGCAGAGACGCCATAAAACTGCGCCGTTCTAGCGACAGTCAATTATCGAGAATTTTTAAAATTCTTTGTTATCCCTTTTGCGTTTTTCCGTACTTTGGATTTGTGAAGTGTTTGTTGGCCATTTCGATCTACCGCACTAGCCACATAGGAAAAGGGATGTATTTCATTTCGATAATTCTTGTTTTATACAAACATCTATAAGCTCTTTGTAATTTTAATTCGCGAAAACCACCGTAAATTTTTTGAAAAAGCTTTCTTCAGTAATTTTGCTATACAGCACTACACCTGAGGTACTTCTCACTTCCGTTCCTTTTTCATATTTTATCATCGAATGGTACGAATTGCCTGAAACATGTCCTAATAAGAATAGTTTACTTCTTCTCGTGTTTGTGCTCATAGGTGTCTAGGAAGAAACGGGTGACGATGAGATATGCAATTTTCAATCGTTTATACGAACGGAACGAAAAAACGATCATGAACACAAAGTACTTTTTTTTATCTAGAAACAAATATTTTTTTGTCTACAATAGTCTACTATCTTAGCTTTCTGTGGTTCTGTTGCTAAACTTAAACGGCCGCTTCTATTATTATTATTATTAAGTAATTTACTAAGTAACATTTGCATTATCACGTTAGGAAGCGAGATGTAGACAGGCCACAAAAATCTGTGCATTTACATAGGCAACAGGAAAATCCTGCGTATTGTAATTATTAATTAAAGCGTTGCTGTAATTCGAAAAAGTTCCACCTAGTGAGGTATTTGTGGCGTGCAAGTCTCAAAATGTCACCATGTACGCTGCGCATTTCCCCATTCCTTCAAGTCTCAAGGTCTCGGTCATAAGGCTGCAACTTGCAGGAGCTAAAAATTGCTGTAAAATTGGAGCGAACCAGATCACATGGTTGTCAGCTGTCACGAGGCATAATTATAGAAGGCCTTAATCGTCCAATTCGTCATTTTTTCCTTTAAGAGCTTATTAGATTGACAAACGAAAAACCTAAACCGAATGCCGACTTTTACAACAAATCAGGCCCGAACATTCAAACATGATGTTAAAACGGTAGTTATTCCGCCGTTGCCTTTACTATCTTAGAACTAAGTATCAGGGCAGCTCCCCTACAGCTCAAAGCAAAACATATGCTCCTGTACTGAGAACGGTTATAGCTAACGCCTTAGCTATGGCCGTCAGAAGATACGTATGAGTATCTCTGCTAGAAACCGAATCTCTTCGAGGACTGTTCTAGGAAGTAAGCAGAAAACGAAGGAGAAGATAAAACGAGCCTTTGCTTTTGTATCAACTGGAAAACGAGATAAAGAAAAAAAATGTGTTATTCAAAGAGGTAATAAAAATTGCATAAATAATACTGGCGTCGCTTGTGACCGAAAAATTGCTTATTAAACTTCTATGTTACGTTTTTGTACCCGCTAGCAATACTACGTAGAATGATTTAAGTGTCATCACATGTTTTCAAAACTTTATGAAATCACTTGTGGTTGAGGTTTTTTCAATCTGTATTGTATAGTTTTACATTAGTGCCAACTAGGACTATTTTCCTTATGCACATTTTTAGGTAAGTTTTCAAAACAGGTGTGATAAAATAGGTGTATACGAGGTATCCAATTAATCAAATTGCCTGATAGAACCAAGAATGCGTATGTAAACGTTCATTAACAATAATGCAGTTGTTGTATTCTCATAGAGTTCAAAGTAGCTTTTTTGGGGGATACTCAAACTGATATTTTCTAGTCTTCCAGGAGTAGTTTATTAGATTACTAGAAATGAATGACGACTGGTTTTGGTATTTTTCTAAAGTTCAATATAATTTTAATGAAGACGTACATAATCGTAATGCTCACACCTGGACTATAAGAAATGTCTACCGATTCGGCGATTGATGCATATCGTGGACTTCATGACTGTGTGCTAACCACGTCATGAAAATTTTCTCTATTTTTAATGCGACGATTCAGTTTATTTATGTCTACATTGAAATAATGTGCGCTTCAAAAGGAAATTTTCAAGCCCCCGAACGTACAATTTTCATTTTTTGTTTTAGAAACCCAACCAGCGCACTGTCTTTACCAACACTCGGCACATATTTTTTGGTTGCATGCATATAATTTTGAAACCAGCCCGAATTAAATATCTTTTACACACTTGTTTCGATACTGTTTTTAGAATCTTTATAAAAATATAACTATAGGAATAGTTATAAACAGCTGCAATTAAATCGCGAAGAAGTTCAGAACGTGATATTTTCAATAAAAAAAAGCTTCAACAATAAGTTACTTTATAATTTTTGAAAACAAGTATGAGTCCTTGCATGACTATTGTGATCCTTTAGCTCTTTGCGACATTTAGTTTTATATTTAAATAGTCTATTATATCTATGCAAATTCTATGTAAATGTAAATTCTGTCCTGACGGGCTTTGCAGGACCGGGAAACCAAAAAAACGTTACGTCCGAATCACTCGTTTCTCTTGACCGTTGGAAAAAGCTCCTGAACAGCAATGACTTGTTGTAACCACACAAATAGAGCAGTGCACTAAGATGATCCGATTCTTAAAATTTAGAGATAAAAATCGAACAAATTGGTATCGAGTATTAAAAGATTAGTTTGATCTGAATACAAATGGAGCATTCAAATGCCCCTAGATCTCACGAGAACAAGCGTTTCGTCCAAGGCTCATTATAATTAGGCTGAATGCCAGCATATTTGCTCGACATTGACAGTCTTGCTTTTGTTCCCTAGTATAAGCTTTGCACATGTGAAAACTTGATCCAATTTGGTTTAATTTAAATTGATTTCAACTGTTTGGGTGCCGTTAGTAGCATGATCCTACTTGTTCAAGTAAGCTTCTTCTTGTTGCGTCCTTATTTTACTTCCGATTTTCCCAATGCTACCGTTGTGGATATTATTCCGACAGTTTGCCATTCTTTTGCAAAGATTACAACTTCTGTATTCGTTAACTCGAGATAATACCTAGATTTCGTTCCGTGTTCATCAAGTCGAGCAATAACGCATCAGTAAAAATATGGACATAAAAGCTCTAGGGACAAGTCAGTTCAAGCCAAAGTTCAGTAGATTATTCCAACAAGGGAGTTTGTCATTTGTCGTCATTGAATCGTCGGCAAGCGATTCGCCGGCTCAAAAAAGTATTCACAGGTGATTGATGATAAAATCGTAGTAGACCGCCAAAAAAGATGAAGACATGTATCATTAAGCTAACAGCGTGTGTATAAATCCGTGTGCGAATCTTGAAACTTCAGGATACACGATCGAAGCGTACAATGTTAAACAATGCTAAGGCGTCAAATTATCCAAGCCGTGCGCGCCTGGGAGTGCATGCCGCAGTTAGTACAGAAAGAAAATAAGTGTTAGCTGAATCTAGTTGTAGTGCATTCAGCGTTGTTTAAGCCAAATCTGCAGTTATGCTAAATCAATACCAAATCGGTCGACTAATCCTTTGGTTCGCTCAATGGGGAACACACGTAAGAACTCATCGAGGAGAGTCGGCTTTATGGAAACCTCTGAGCAATCACGTGGTGTCGGATAAAGCACTCGATACTTTTTGACTGACTCGAGCACTTAAAACATCGACTTCACGGTTGGATATGAGATCAATATTATTACATGTGAATTTGCGTTCGATCGGCTGCACACGTTTTATTATTAAGCTCACTGAAGTCCCGCTTATTTAAGAACTTTATCGATTTAGTGTTACCTCTTCGAAACAGTGATCGTGCATTCTTATCCAAAGAGCTACTTTTTACGTAAAATATTTTGCAACATTTGTTCCGGAACGTTCTGTAATGAACGCATCGTTAGTGCTGGTCAAATGGCATGGTACGGTAGAGAGCACATTATTAGAAGATAAAGATATAACTCACACACTGGCCCATACCAACAACAGGAGCCAAAGGTAGACCGATCACTTTGACTTTGTTTGTCTAGCTGTAGTCTAGAATAGGTTCGACTTGTATCTACTGCGGTTCCATACGCACTGCTACCACAGTAGACTGTCATTGGAATAAGATCCCTGAAGTTTTTAGCACCTACTAATGCTTAGCAGAAAAAGTCGGGTCGCGACTACGAATGCTAACCTAAATGTAACCTAAACTATAAATACAGTAGCTCTACAATCTCAAATGAAACGCATAAGGCCCCAAATCCCGTGACAGATGCCAACATGAAGGTTCTCCTGTCTAGTTTGACTTCTCCAATTAAACTTGAGTTTGACTTGCAAAAGGGTAACAATCTCCTCGATGCTTACTTGTGGATTTATTGAAAATCCTCATATGACAGTGGCACGTGAACACTAAATAACACACCCAGATACGGTATATCTTCTATTTCATTCTATTTCCTACTCAGCAAAAGGCGAACTCGGCCACGATTATCGGCCCACTTTGCCACAGAATGCTTGTCAATACTGACACCTTTCCATATTATGAATACATATTCCAAGTACCTATTTTGCAATAATAAAAATAATACTGATAACATTTTGAAACAGCATCATTACCCATTACTGACAGATTAGTATACGAGTACTACAATGAATAAGAGATATTTGTCAAGTTCTATAAATATTAAGCTTGACATTATTACAAAACATCACGTACGACCAAACGCTATTTAAAAAAGGCAGTGTAACTTGGTTTTAAAGTGATTTCAAGAACGTCTCCTTGAATTTCAACTAATTAGTATTATTTCTGCTGCATATGCAATTCAAGGTCGCGCTACAAGAATTCGCATTACCTACCGCAGCCACTCGTGTATTCGCACATCTAAGCGCGTGGTTGCTACTATTGAACACTACGCCCTTTATTCGCTAATCCATTCATGTTTTTGTACCCCAACGCCTGCTTCTCGCCTTTGCCGAAAATACTTTCCTATACACATCCACACATGATTTGCAGATTTTTTATTATCGAATGAATGTTGTCCACCAACTTGCATGTTCAAGTTCTTCATCTTTAATAAAATTTTCATAATTGCAGGACGGCTGCATGGCAAATATACAAGGGAGGAGAATACAAACAGAGAATGCCATTCAGGGGCAACTCAGTAGGTTATTAAGTTAAGCTTATTACTAACGTAAATGATGGTATAGGATTTCGCGTAAACACCATTTTAGACGAACAAAGTAAATATCGGTTTTCTGCTTTTTTTACTAACATTAGGATGCATACGCGAATTTGAAAAGCATAATAACGGACGATTACTTGTGCGCGTATCGTTCACTTCACTGAATGCAAATATTTATAGTACAGTTACTCAGTTTTTTAACTTTGTCGATCAATAAGTTATGAGTCGACGATGAGAAAACAAATAAATTTCTATATTAACCGGTAATAATGCTTGAACTTATGAGGTCTGGTTGAATGTAAGGATGTAATCACTTTGAAACTCGGCGCGTGCATTCGGAGGCCTCACAATGGTAAAAAGATGTTCGCCCAGAAGAAAATGAGTTGCGATGTGTGAATAGAAGACGACAATATAATGTTGGGGCAACAAAAATGTATCGCTGTACAACAGTCATGAAAGCATTGCTATTTAAATTATTGTATGTTTTATGGTGAATTTGCAATAAAGTAAACACAGCAGGTGGTATGATATCTTACAAAGATATACTAAATGCCCCAAGTAGTGCGGGTAACCTTGATGTGTTACCGAGAGCGCGTAAAATTTGCATTTTCGTATGTTAGCCTGCGCAAGTGGTTCCACTGTCTAAAACTGTTCTCTCTTATGGACCACAATGCGGTAATTTGAATCTATTCAACCATATAATAAATACGAATAAAGGCTTTGGCTGTAAACCATTGAGTCTCGCGATATGTAAGTAAGCTACACTCTTGATCACAACAAACTTTGGTTATGCTCGACATGCCATTGTATTGATAAAAGCAGTAAATTTTCGTGATAACATCCTAAATCTAAAACAAACCAGACAATCGTCTATTTGCGCTAGATTTCTGACTACGCCTTTCTTTTTAATGTAAATATAACATTGGCATAGGGTATTTTAATGTAATTTAAACATTTTCTATTGCAAACCTTCCTCAAGTTAAACGCGGAGCGAGCTTGACCGTTTCTAAAATTTTAGCAATATAAAAAAAAGATTCATTTTGTGATAATATAGGTGAGTAAAGTACGTTTTTAATTAAGTAATGTGCAATTTGCTTAGAGCTCCACTGCGACTTTCAGCGAACCGTTTAGCTGTGCCAAATCGATTTGCCCTCGCCTAATATGCTTCTCGTCAACGTGACATTCGTAGGCCTTTTTTTATCTCAACGTAAAGCCGAATCGAAATTAAGGAGAGTGCTTCGCGCATCAAATTAACAAGAAAGCGCATTTTAATACTAATGTACAGCTTTAATAAGCAATAAATTATTGCTTTTAAAAAGCAGAAAGTAGGTTGTTAACTTGTCAAAAATAAAAGTTTAGCCTATACACTGCTTTTTCAATATAAAAACAATATGGATATCCTTTTTCTTCAAAACAAAATAAAATCATGTTTGCTTTTGAAATCTCCATAGAGGTTTTTAGAGCCAAGCTGTTTCCAAGAGTACCCCCAGGTGTATACCCTTTATCGCGATACTGATTAGACTGTTTTTATATTAAGGGACATTCCACGCAACCTGTATCGCTAATCTCCTATTTACTAGAATCTGAGTAATCTGCTGCTTTTTTAAACGGAATCTTTACCATAGTCTTCAGCCGGCCCAATTTTCTACGAAGGCGAAGTCAGCGCAACCGTGCGCCTGATGGCCTCGCCCCCTCTAAAAAACAAATAGAGCTCACCCATCCTCAAAAGCTAGTAAAGATATAAAAGCCAGCTAACTCAGCCGGTACCCGGCATTTGAAGCACAGTGAAAGAGATCGTGTTACCAAATCTATTCATTCCAATGACCCGTTCTTCCTCGAGTGTCGAAGCTTTCCAATAGCTCGAAGTCTCATTAGGTCGTGGGTGTTTCTCGACATAATGTCCACCAATACGTCTGAGGAGGCTCAAGATGGAGGCCAAAACATTCCAACGATGACGACATTTGCTCAACAGGAACTTTCCGCCAATCCTGCGACATATTCTTGCTCAGCTTCCAGTGTTCCACTGTCTTGATGGATCGATTTTCCTCAGTGCGTCGCGTCGCCGCTTTTCTAAGAAATTGAATTCTTCAAGACATGTCAGAATGAACAGGGTTGAATAAGGAGCGTAAAGTAACGATAGCTAGGTGGGCAAAATCCTAAAGATAGCTGTTCCTCGCGATAGCCTTTCTGCGCGTCTAACTCGTAGAGCACCTTACATCGTGATATTTAAAAAGCGGTAAAATACAAAGCTTACGCAGAAATAAAATCCACGCACCCAGCATATCCCTTTGTGCTTTACGAAATGGTAGCCACAACTGAGCGACTTGACATGATTGCATATATACATATTCTAAACAGAGCCGCTAGAGTAATGTACAAACGTGAGTGACTCCAATGGCTTTGTAATAAGGGTTACTTCACTTTGCTTCCGCCATGTCTAGTTCTACTCTATGTTGTCAAACGCTCTAGTAAGGAGCCTGATGGACGGTATGTGCATATTATTGATACAACACTGATACAAAAAAAAGGCTATCGATCTCTATAATTAAATTTCACTGAGATTGATAGCCTCTGAGAACGTAGTCCCTTAAAATATTTTTAGAATCGATCTAGGGGAAATCTTCTGACGGATAAAGCTTAACGTGTGTTTACGAGAAACAGAATTAAGTTCATCAAATTATTTTGATGACTCATGGCTGTAAACTTCACCTTAATAAAAAAAAAAGCAGAGTTTATTGCAATTATATCGACTTCTTAAAACCCGCTATCGCGATAGACATAAATTGTACATTTTGCAATCTAGGTGCCGATCATAAAATCCTTGCATCATCATATTTAGAGTCAAGGTCGTTTCGTTTAAAGATCAATTCGTCAGCTGGCCAGTCTGAACTTCATTCATCAGGTATTTGCAACGTTCTTATCGTGGGTCATTATATCATTGTTTACCAATGATTTGTAAGCCTACGACCCGACACGTGACGAAAAGTGAAATCATCGCCATTAAGCCGGCCATTAAGAAATACCTTATTGGCGTAAATCATATGGAATTATCATTTCAGCAGAAAAGCGCGCTTCATCTTCGAGGTGCCAGTTGGCGTAATGTGTTCCCAATGGGGTAGCCATATCATCCCAGAAGCTTAGGAGTTCTAGAAGAGCCCTCTTCTAGACGTTGTAAATCCACTTATCCCATCTACGCATGTGCCCAATAAATATGAATGAAGGCATGAGCTCTTTTAAAACTATGTTTTTGTCCGCTATCTCAACGTTGCGCAACCCAGGCAAGCAGATGACCGTGTTTTATAATTCACCGAGCCAATAGTTTGCATCGTAGAGAAGGGCTTGCTATTACGAAAAGGAGAACGAAAAGGTGTAATATTGTACCTGACACAGCTAGCCGAAGACAGCTACACTTACAATGTCCAGATGCTAAGTAGCAAAAGTACCAACTGAATCGATAATTGTATTTGCGAAAACAACCTTCACAGATAAAAAATAAATGTTGAAATCATTATATTTCAAACGAAAGAAGTGTTCAAGAGATCCAATATGGATTAAGTTGGCTGAGCAGGTAAGAAGAAATGTGTATATCCAGATTCATCAAGACTTTTGGATAAAATGATTTGCTACCTCAGAGCAGAAAGACTCAATATGTTTATAAATTTCATTCATTCATTGCTTTCGATTATCGTTAAATAAACCTCAAACTGTACGAAAATAACAGGAACGGTCTATTGTTTGGTGTAAAGTGGCAAGGTAGCTCGACTCCTTAGAGACATCTTAGAAGTTCAGCTTTCTTTCTAACTGTGACGGACCATTGAAATCTTAGAGGCAATCCCTAACACAAATTTAGACAAAGATGTATGCTTGTGATTTTTTCATAGACTTCTTTGTACCCTAGTAAAGTTTTGTACGTCCTTTTAAGACATATAAATTCTTGTATCATAGAAAATGTACATTGCAAGGAGTCTCAGATTGGCATATAACACTTGTATAGTTTACTCTTGATACGATTTTTAAATGGGCATCATTAAAGCGAACAGACAGTGTTTTGATAAGCTGGTTTTTCATATTTCTGTTCGACTGTCAGTGTGACAGTCAATTACAATAACAAGGCGCAAAGCAGTTTTAACTCGCCCGCCCCATAGCAAACATTTGCCTCGAAGGTCTGGATACCCAGCGGGAACACACTAGTTCCAAGATTTCTTTCATTCCGTAGTGGAGGTTGGAATTAAAATCGCTAACATGAATCAGGTTCATTAATGAGTACGCTGGTTGAACGAGAAATGACAGATACATTTCCTAAACGAAAATCAGTATATCAAGTGTCAATATAGCTAAGGTTAGCAAAGGGCTTTTCGTCAAGCCTCCAGAAATAAACAGGAAGTAAAATTAAAAGGGAAGTATGCGGCTCGTGCGCTGACTTGGTATAACAAATTTCAGCAGGTAGCAGCGAACGCATCCGAAGAATTTTGAGCCCGTTTAGTAATCAATAACCCTTCTTCGAGTCAGGATTGATAACCTAGGCCCAGTGATGAAGAGTTTACATTTTTTTGGTATAGTTGATAAACAGCACTGAGGTTATATGAGTCTGCGTTACTGATAAAATCCACGGGGCACATGCAATTGTATGGTGAGATTTGTCTAAATGGATAAGGTGCACTCCATTAACAGTCGTTGCATTCTGTAAAATACTTCTTTTTAGATTCCTTGTAAAACCAATTGAATCGCATTTGTCTATTACAGCTACAGCATATCCACTACAGATTTCACGTACAATCTCGTTCTCTTAATTAACCCTTTTACTGTACGGCAGACATGATGTTTGACTATTATTATATACAATAAGTTCATTATGTGGCTTTTTACTAATAGCAGGATTTATAGCAGGATGTTATCCATATACATTAAAAAAGTAGCCTTAAGTAGCCTTTTAGTTTGTTTAATTTAGCTGATAGCTGTATATCCTAACAAAATCTAACGTGATTTATATTAGTACACTGTTCATCACACGTGCCGACATTTCTATGGAGGCTGCAATAAATTAGCCATTAGCGTTGAAAAAAATGTCGGCTTGTTAGCATTTTCCCCAGTTTAAAAATGATAGAAATGTGTGAACAGTGTTAAAAAATTTACGAAAACACTTCTAGTTGAGACTGAATTCTAGTTGTAATGCTGGCGTACTTCATTTTCTAAATATAAAGAAATTGTCCCCATTGTACTTTTGAAAATGTTAATGCTACTCGACAGATCTTTGGCTTGGGCTGCATGATAAATGTTTACACCTTGACTATGTTTACACAATACATCTTGGCCATGTACGTTTGGCAAGGGTCACAGCCCAAATCTATTATTCAAAGACAAAACGGTATATAAACAAAACGTTCGGTTCCATAAGGTCAATGACCCTCACCGATTGGTATGAGTACAACGGCTAATGTAAGGAAGGCTGTGCTTACCCAGAGTGTCAAGCGAAAAAAATTAGGCAAGGGGACAACCATATGATTTCCGTGTGGACTCTTGAGTACTTCTTCTAAAAGCCTCTCACGCGAGTGTTTGGCCAGGGGCTGTCGAAAAATGTTTATCACCTTTGTGCTTTTGCAATACTTCAAGTCGATCGGTCAGCGTATTGATTTGGACTATTTGCCCTGAATCGATTATAGTTCGCAGTTGTTCGCACAGTGAAATAGTTAACTGCGTCTCGGGATGAGATATTGTAATAATCATGGTTGTTGGGCCAATAATATACACTAAAATATGGTGACCAGAGCGGGCGAGCTAAAACGAGAAAATACATCGATGTGGCGAGTGACTGTGCATGTGGGTTTCCTTCCCCGTTTTATGACTCAACTAAAATCAATTTATCTCGTAATATGAACTTATTCTCAGATTGGCCATTTATCTGATATTTCGACAGCATAATTTAGGTATGGCCTGGGCATACCTAGAGACAGGAAATTTATAGACACTGGTAGATCTAGAGTCCATTTTGCGACTCTATAAGTAAGATTCCCAACGACTTGAATCACCAGATTTCTGATAGCGGAAATAAAAGGTATTTCCGACAGGACGACAGAAAAACTTTTAGAAATAATGAATATTTGAGAAAAGACTACAACCGCTCTATTCGTCGTGTGGTAACACATGCTTGTCATGCCAGAGGACAAATATTTACACATAAACTTGTAGCCTAAATACTTTATATTTTTCTGTATAATCCTTTAATGCCTGTTATCAATTGACATCAATTGTATGAAAATAACTACGTGCTTGAATCGAAAAATATTTTGAAGAAGGTGTTTTTTACCATAACGACTGTTTTACTCAATGGCGCTCTCTGCAAATCCTCGTTCTTACGTCACGGAGAGATAAGACTTGGTTCATACCGAAGTTTTATATCTTATGGCGCGCCCAATAACTAAGACGAGAATAAAAATGCCACTACAAATATTACAGATAGTTTGAAGGGCAATATATGATAAAGGCTAATATATGGTTTTTATTGTTAACTAAAGCTGCTAGAAAAGGTAAGCACCATGACGTCTAGCATTAAGAGAGTATATCAAGAGGTCATACTTGAATGCCTGCAATTCTTCAACAAAACGCGATCGTATGCGTGTACTTTCGGTTCTAAAAGCAAAGTTACCCGTGTTTGTTTATATTTATACAAATTGAATGCTTCGAGGCTGTTTACAGACTGTAGAGCAGATACGCTCCTCGATCTCGATGGCATTTTGCCTTGCGACCGGAAGAAACACATAGGTGTATGGATGCGATGAACGTCGCTACATATTTATATTTATAGGATTCGTCTTACGAAGCAATTCCAAAGCGATACCGTCGACGTCAAATGTTGGCTGATGGTCAGTCCTGAAAAAAAAGAGATACGTTAGAAACGCAAACAATGTATCACTAAAACTGCCAGTTAGAAGGCTAGGTCCGTAATATGGCAGCTAAATCATGGGCAATGCATTTTGAGATGATAATGCCAAGCAATTAAATAATATACACTGTTTTAGGTGATTTAAGAAATATAATAAAACAGCAACCGAATTATATAGATTATTGTGAACACTGGATCAGCACCTCTGATCTAAACGAGACTTTATTTGGAAATAAAATGTATGTACATTGCCTCTGTACGGTTTTTAGTCATTAGTGCCCATTTTTATGCAAACTACAATATAACCAAGTCACCCTTTCGCGAATTGCTTTTGAGTTTTTAGTCGGAAATTAGCATCCGGTACTACTTTGATACGGTCGCATACAGGTTTCGTCAGGTAATCTTTTCCTAGCTAGAGAGAACAACAAAATCCTGCCCTCTGGCCTGAATAAGACTCGAAGCACTATATAATTTTCGAACATTTGAGTTAGTCTTATTCATAGTCATTAGTGGTAAAGGAAGGACCTGCATTCATTTACCGCGTTCATTTGGTACCCGTCTAACGATCATTGCAACTATGGACAGCTAAGCATAAGCACAGATCGACAGCGTTAGAATATGATCGGGCGTTTTTGAGACGTTTCTCTTTAGACGGGAAAACACTGATATGCTGGCCAAGTGCGGATAATCCATGAAGGTGCAGGAAATAATTTGCCCCGTACGAATTTCGAGCAAAATTCACGTTCGACATTAAATTCCGCAAACAGTCCATGTTTTGTGTTGTGTATATATATCAGTTTACCAGTACAGCCAAAACGTGCTGGACAAGTCACCCCAGACTAAAGTGAGTCGAAATTATTGTTGGAACGCCGCGCTGTGGTACGGCAATGACAGGTGAAGGAGTCCGGGTGGCCGGGGCAGATGTGGGTTTACATTGCTACCGAAGAAACGGTTCATGACCGTTGTGTTCGGACCTATGAACAGTGTCTGCTCGTTATATACCGATCGGTCGATGGCGCTCAACTGATAATTCAACAGCGCAGTTTCGCGCGATCAAGTGGGAATTTTGCAAGATTGGCGCGGAATTTGTATGCAATTAGTCAACGAATAAAGCCAGTGTAAATTAACCTGAAGTATATTATAATTTCAGTCTCAAAACATATATTTCACAATAAGTTTTTTCGGGTTTCTATCATCACGATCTAAAACTGCTTGTATGTTGCTGACAGAGAATGCCGACTAGATGAGACATATTTATTTGAACTGAGTAAAATGTAGCTGACACTGTCCGTAATATTTATGTTGGTGTTTTTGTTTGGTATCGTCGTATTATGTATTGTCCGATTTTGAACTATATCTAAAAGTTATCTAAATATTTACGTCACTTTGTTTATGCTCCTTATTGACGGATAGGATGCGACTGATTCAATTCGACGTTTTTCACAAGGAACGTTTCTTCGAAATAGCTTGTGTTTGAGCTATAATTTCAAAAGAAACACAGCACATGCAATCGGTGTCTAAGAAGCTAAGGCTCAAGTCATTTGGCAACTCGCGTATATGAGGCGTCCGGTGAGTTCCGTTGTGCTGACTGGTGTTGAAGAACGATAGAAATGGATCTCCCACGAGACGAACCGCACAGCGAAAAAGTGAAGGAAAGACTAAATCTTTTCTTGTCTGGCCGAAACAAAAATTGCCAATAGAAGAGTGAGTGTGGACTTCATGACACTGAAGCTAAGCTGCGAATTCATTGCAGACTTAGGGAGGGTTTTGCCTGCAATTACAGAAAATTGATGGAAACGTCAGAGGGTTTTCTTTATTCAAGGAGCCGCATCTCGGCGTTCTTCATGTCCCGGGTCTCCAGGAAATGCGTGCAGAAATGTAGCTCATCAACACTTGCCACCTCATACCCGGGAAACGGAGTCGATTGTAGTCCAAAATACCTATTCCGCCACCGAACGGATAGGAGTAAAAAAGCGGCTCGACTTTATTGATTTTGCGTTGTCTATAATTTCGGCTGTCGACAGGCATTCCACATAGGAAGAACTGCCAATTCGGGCGTAAAAAGATGCCGAGATCTTAATATGCTTTGCAGGAACCGACTGCACCACTTTCGAGCCTCGTCTGCTGACTTCTGCTGTGAGTTTCTACCGTAGAGGCACTTGCGTGTTGGAGAAACACAGCCGCCATTCAAGTGGCATTATATATCTGCATCGTTGTATATGAAATTCAAAAGGTTTCGACTGACCGCGGAGATGCAGTGTTACACCTCACATTTCTTTCTGTGTTAATTACAATTGTTTTGGAAGCAATGTGTGGCGCTTTACCGAAATGCTTGGATTGTGTTAATAGCCTTGTTGTGCAATCTCTTTGTGAATGTAATACTTGTTAAGTTTGTTTCAGCTGCAGAGAGTGGATGGTAACAAAAGCAATAAGAAATTTTATATTCCGAACATTATATTTTATAATGATTTTTATTATCTTTGTTGCAAACCAACCTATGAAATAGCACAGAATTAATTTCACAGAATTTGAATAGGAGATATTCAACTTGATTCAATTTGTTTTAAAACAACATCCACACAATTGAGACCATAATATAGTTGGATCTTTATGCCAAGCTAAAGTATTCTTTTTGGAATAATAAATTTTGTTTTGAAGCAAACGGCAATTAGGTCTGAATTTTTGTTTTTCGGGGGCTTTTTAAGCTTAGTGAAATTATGAACGAAAAAGATTATCATGTCTTTCCTGTGCGAAATCCTCAAATGATTACCACACGGTCGTGACAAGTGCCAAATCTAACAGCTGGTTAACCATGTGTGAATTTTCCCTAGTGACAACATAGCTTACGCCTTCATTGATATTGAAATGGACCCCAGAAAACATTTTTAAACGAGTCCCATACACGCCGAAACAAGTGAACAACAAATATAATAAGTAATAATAAAAAAATCCAACGGCGGAAGCATATCTCTATAATCATAATTCAGTTTTAATAATTAACTTTGCACAAGGCACCAATAAAAGCATTTATTTACGGACCGCACTGTGGTTAAACTTTAATATCTGTTTGGTCGATTGACGTTGCTTAAACCGTATTTAGTCAATGCTTATGTCTTGTCTACATGCTATACACTTTTCGTTATATACAGAGCGTATAGCATTTCTTACTGCAGTGCTCTTTTTTATTTCATGTTTAACAAAGGCATGTATTATTATTATTGGTTTATCATTAGTTGAACAGGTCATAAGGGTAAGTTTGCTCTCGTTCCAAGCGAATAGTAGATTTCGGCGGTGGTGCATATCGTTTCCTTTTGTTTGCTCCTGTGACACTAGGTATTAGGTCAAACATTTTATTACTCTTCGTTGCTTGTGTTGTTCCTTTTATGCCTACAGGCTGCCTGCTTTTATTTACTAATTATTTCTAAGTACCCTTGCAGAATTTTACATACGAACTTAAGTTTTGGTAAGAATTTCTTACATTGTTCAAATTATAATGCGATTGGTAACGCTTTACATACATATTTAAAATTTTTACACAAGAAACTTTTAATATACATGTGTAAACCAGCAAACATTTTTTTATACCACGTACGTCACTCATATTCAGCGGATTCAGACTTTGCCAAGTTGTTAAGGCTATCAAATTATTCATCGTATTTTTCAGAGCTTTTCAAGTTAGACAAAGCACAGCGCAATAATTTTTCTTTTTGACGAAGCAAGTTTCACATTCAAAACAGAAAAGGCTACAGGGCGTGGTTTTATTTAAGAAATGAAAACATTCAAGTTTAATGGCCATAATAATTCTTTAGTTAACGGATAGCAAATTGGAGCCAGTGAGAGAATCCAACTACATGATAATAGTATCCGAATACTCCCTTTTATCCTAATATGTGACTACACTTATGACATAGAATACTATTCTTAACAGACAGAGCTGACCGGACCAAGAATTTCGCAGCATGGCCCTCTCCACCAACGAGCTACAGGGTTACCGTGTCTTTCTTTGGCTGAAGGGAAGGGTCGTACACAAAGCATCCAATA
The DNA here is from genome assembly GCA_002081605.1 of Tropilaelaps mercedesae. Lineage (NCBI taxonomy): Eukaryota > Metazoa > Arthropoda > Arachnida > Mesostigmata > Laelapidae > Tropilaelaps > Tropilaelaps mercedesae. Next base: position 7,407 of record MNPL01003442.1, on the reverse strand, counting down.
ACCAATCTTTCCTATGGCCCTTCCTCTCTGCGAGAGAAGGGCCATGTCATAGGCCCCCTCCCTCAAATGCAGGACCACGTGCTCCGTCTCGCGCGGAGTGTCAGCACGGAGCTTCGGGCCTTGGCCCGAAGAATCATTGCCAGTGGTCGCTGCATCAGTTGGTGCACAGGCGGCGGCGGCGAATACCACAGCGCCGTGCTTCCGTGGAACCGACTTAAAGTCGCTAGTTTTGACGACGCATGGCCAAATCAAGGAAAGCGAGAGCTTCCCTAAGGGCGAGGGCGAAGTCGCTGTTAGCATAAACCGAAACGCAAACAGTCGTCGTTTCGCATCGAAGCCGACAGCGCCGGCGTACAAATATGATCTCCACACCACATCTGTTCCGCCGAGCAAGAAACCAGACGGACACTATCCGACGCCAGCAGGATCCAGCAACGTAGCCTGAGCCAGTGACGAGTAGCGGTCGTGGTTGTTTCTGTTGGTGAAAACTGCGGGAGAGCGAGTGGTTCTGGTCCAGTTGGGCTAACGGAGTACGAAAATAGAGGCTCGCTGCCGAAACCTCGGGCTCTAACAATAATACGTTTTCTATTGCCAACAGCCATCGTATTCGTCTGGCTGGCACATTGACGCCTGCTAATGCACCCCTGCTTTGGTCGACTCCGCAGAAACAAGTACAAGCCTGTGGCAGCGCCGACTTGAAGACTACAAGCCAGAAGATAGCTAAGCGAAGTTGTGGGACGCCCCTAGAGATAGCTAGCGTTGCTCAAAAGAGCCGCTATATGTCCCGTGTGCCGGTGCATCTGTCAGCTCTAACTGTCGTGAGTTTGTATGCGTGTATTACGGATTCGCCGGGCGCCACGCGCGCCAGAAAACAGCCAGAACATCGTCTCTTTTGATGTGAACTTGATGGCACAACTGAAATCCCCCGTCCGGCGCTAGCAAGAAACGTCGCGTGGGAACACTACGCAGATTTGGCAGGTAAACTGCCTGATAGCATCTACCGTCAGTTTATAGCAATACGCCGCTTCTTTCGAACTGACTAGGAAAACCTCTGCAGCCGTCCACAGGCACTTCACAGCATCCAGAACGTCTCGCAGAGGAAATGAACGACTAAGCGGTCAAAAGCACGCGTAAACGTTGCCATATAATCGTCGGCCGTAAGTGAATGTTCAGTCGACGACCACCCGAGCGCCAGTTGGCGAATGAGGCAACTGATCTCATATCAAGATGTCCCACCAGCGGTGATATTGCGTTGGAAAAATAGAATGGGTAAATAGTTTTCGCAGTCCCCAGCAAAATCAATACGGTTCGAACTGGAGCTGTTTATACACTACGTGGGACTCTGTTCGTCTCTGGAACATATAAAAAAGTCAATGGCTACAAAAAAGAATTAAGGATCAACAGTGTTCAACGTACCTACCACTTCGTTGCAAAGAACCTTCTTGCTTACAGGGTGGCATGCGCTACCTATATATAAATGTATATTCAAGAAATGCATACGCATTTCGTTTTCAAGCAAAAGACGAAGTGCTTGTTGATTACTGCATGCAACTGATACAAGGTTTCTGTTTTAAACTAGTCGATTTCATCTTGTGGCAATGGATTCCACCCCACTGAATGCCAAAAAGATGACTCTGTGGTCTCGATGAGGCGCAAAGAAGTGCTGCCTGTCAAGCCAGCAACATGTGACACGGAACAAGGAAAATCATAGCGTACGTGGAAATACTTTTGTGATACGTGCCGAAGGATAACGCTCATTGTGTGGAAGGTGGCGGGCCGGTCTGGAACTGTATGTGGCTATGTAGAAAGATGCAGGGTTTCCACTACCATTAGTCGACCTTCGTCCACGTCGGAGATTGTCTATATACGCAGCCGATGTAAACATGAAGCCAATAAACGCTGTACCGGCTAGACACACGTTGCAAAGACAGGTGAGTTGCCGGTTTTCACATTACCGGTGCTAACTGGCCTGAATCGAGCACCTCGAGCACCGAAAGAAAGCATTAATTGATAGTAAATCCTGTGGTTGCCTTGAAATCTCTTAAAGACCTCATAAATACAGCTGTTTTAGCTTCATTATACCATTATTGATAATCTAAGCAAATACCAAAATCGCCTCATTAAAAGTTACAAGTCAATGAGACTGCCCTAGAGCCTAACTATCCGATTAGCTGTTCGTGCCCAGCCGAGTTTTTGCTTGGTGCATTCGAGTGCACTTTGCTACCGGAGGAGACACAAAGATGCGCGGGTTCGATTCCCGCCGCTGGACGTAGACATTTATAATGTCCGTTTTATGAAATAGGGGTACCGTGGACGTTAAATGGTGAGCTCCAAAAAATATATATTTTTTTAAAATGTGAAATGAGCCAAAAACAGAATCTCATTCGAGATACACCAAAGAGACATTGTTTTGCTGGCGTTAGGGAAATAAAAAGGCGGGTTTTAAACTTAGCAACGAACTCTTTACGACGGCAGTTCAGTACACCGTTTACCGGGTGAGCCCCTTGATGTGGATATCATAACTAGTGAAGGGATTTTTGGACAGGCGTACACTGGTGGTCACATGCATGTATTTTTCCATCTTATTAATCGTTTTCCCGTGACTGAAATAATTGTAACTAAAAAATACGTTCTCTAATACAGGTTGTAAATAATAATGTAAGTGACAGGTAACTGTAATAGCATTAATGTTAATGTTATTGATGACAAAGGTTACGATCCAATAACGTTTCCATGAAAAACATAACCCGTTTTCTTCCGTGTCATTGTTTTTTTTTAAACTACATATTCATAGCGTAGCTAAAACGATTGCAAAAACGATCATCAGTAAGCCAAAATATTCGCATGCGGATATATATGCCCACTTCGTGAATAGACCGCTAGTTGGTGGGTCACCCTCGGACATCGAAGAAGACCAGTGGGTGGTTTGTGAACCCATTTCTCGATAATATGTTTGTGCAACGCTTACATTTCCATGACATGCAGATCCGTATATCTGGGCCGTCATCGTGCGTTTTTGTTCTGATAAGATCGGGTGAATTAGATGAAATATGACCAGCTAAGGCTCACATTTAACCACGGATGAGACGAGGCCGCCTTGTAAGCGTGCACGTTTGGATATAACTACGCAGTATTAAAGCACTCCCAAAGGTAACATGGTGTGTGCATACCATAAGATTATATATATATGTAGAAAACGACAAGGCCAAACTTGAATTATGCTTGCAAGCTGACAGAAAAGCTATCAGCTTGCAAGATAACAAGTCAACCACACCATTTGTCAGCAGTCGCGTAGGTATTAACACAAATATCTTCGTCTATAAACCGTCTGACCAGTCAAAATGGATGATCTCTAAATACGAACCAGTCAGAAATATAAATAGACACATGGGGGCGAGGCATCGAGTAACAGTAAGGCTAAATTTGCCCCCGGATGCTCGATTGTGTTGTAGTAAAGGTCCTACAAACATTGCCGACTTATATTTTGAGTGCTGTCATATAGTTAGTCTCAGCTCTTTATAGCGCCAATGCGATTTATTTTTGACGTATACCCTAAAAAAGCTTAGAGATTGTAGAACTGCTTGAGATTGCAGTAATTATAGGATTTATTCGTTAAAAGTGGCCGTTAAAAAGCGTTAAACGTTTTGTTATCATAACGTTTCCTCTAATAATAATTTACAAAGGTGAGTGCTATTTGAGAGCGCTGGCGATATATAGGCAGGCTGCTATTGGAAATTAATGGTTGGGCATTATAGATGTCAGACAGTCATTTTTGGCTTAGAAATAGCCTTTAGTTGACATTTAAATAATTGGGCATTATTTGGCTCAATTCGATAAGTTCATCTCACCAAACGACGATTATAGGTTATAAGCGCTTCTACAGAGAGTCACCTGAGAGAAGCTCAAGAATATAAGCAAGCACTTTGCCATTATCCTTCTGCAAAATTAAATACCTGAAGTCACTTGAAATTGATGATGGTCTTGAAAGATATGTTACTGAACAGCAATAGTATTTAAGCAATAGTATTTTAACATGTGATAACATGTTTTCCTATAGTCGAGAGAATTGTCTGCCATTGTGTTTGATGAGAGCTGTGTCCGTACTAAATTACGAGCGACGCCTTCAGACTAAGATCGCAATAAAAAACGATCAATGAATGAAATCTAGCAGGATTGGCCTATCTAGAGTTAACTCAGTTCCGCTTCAACTGCTTGTCGTTAAGTTCAGGTTTTTTAAAGAACGAGAATAGTTGACTTGGCTTGAATATGACACATTCTTCTTCACGTGGCAGTACGGTCATCGATCCGGAAACAATTTTCATTCTCTGATAGCGCTTGTTGGCGTTCTGATTGACGGAAAAACTACAAAAACGTTTTCGAATAGCGATAGCGTTCGTGAGCTATAGGCTCTATTTAAAAAATATAAAATCGAAGCTTTGCTATCTGTTCATGGCTGGAAGAGCGATATAAATAACGAACTTCAAGTAACCAAGTTTAGTTAGATTCACCACGTTTGTGGAAGGTGAACGGGTGGGGCGTTGGATCTGCGGTCAGGCTTAGGCAGAGACGCTTTTTTCGTCATAATAAACGGTTTCTATTGATCTTTTCATCGTCTTACACGCGAGTACAAAAGGCATCCTGCCGTAAATGATCTTAAAGTAGTAATTTACGACGCTTGCCATGCAACCTACCGATCTTCAAAAGCTTCACGTATATCGCTAAAATGTCGATTATACTATGACATTGTGGTGCTTTAATGTTTATGAGCTCAACTATTCATAAGCATTGTGCATCGCACCTTTTGTGTTTCTCTAAGGTCTCTCTAGTGTTTTTCCTAAGAAGTGTGCCATCGGACGTTATTTTCCAAGTTATTTGTCAAAACAAATCAATCTTTTTGGATCTACTGCAAACTTTATCACAGATCACGCCTTTTGTTTCTAAAAATGAAAAAGGTTTATGTGTCACCTCAGTGGACAGCAGGAAAGATGCCTGGCATTACCTCAACAATTCAATCTAGGCACGTTTGTCTACATACTGCATGATGAAGCGTTCTATACCGTACTCCATTTATTAGTGATAAATATGGTGCGTGTTGTGACCCATAGCGGTTCATGCATTGGCTCATTCATCAGTTGTTTGAAGAAAATTTTCGTTTATAGCTTCTAGTAAGTTGGGTCGCTATGTTTTATGTATGAATGACGTGGTCCGGGTGTGAAAAATGTCTAGTCATACGTTGTGCGTAAATAGATATACGCTTCAGTTTAAAGGTATGAACCAGACCAAAGTAAATTGTCCGTTGCATAATAGAACAGGATCGAATCATCCTTAATTTAGCCCCGGATCTTACGCGTCGCGTAGCTGCACGCATCGAATCTTTGCCAGTAAGCCTGGCCAATGCAGATGGTATATTTATTCACGTATCGTGCATTAGTGCATTGGTCTTCCCGTTACAATTGTCGCCATCAACAACTACAATGAGCACCAAGTAAGGCTTATTTTATACATCATTACCGAGTCACTGTTAGTCGTCATGGTCACATTCAGCGTAAGTGAGAACAGTAATAGAATATAGATTAATGTTTATTCCTTGAACTGCTGTTTTGCAACGCCTCGGTTTTCATTAAAAAAAGTAGGGTAAAAATAGGGTAAGACCTCGATATATGCCGTGAACTATGATTTTCACACCTAATACGGTAAATACAAAGAAGGAAAAAGAACGAAGAACCTAGTTATATGAACTATACAGAGAGGTATGCAATAATATGAACATTATTTCTATAGAAAAACGTGCAACAGTCTAGCGACATACAATTACAGTATAAGGTGACTGGCACTGACATATGTTGTCGATTCACTTTCGAACATCTTTAATGTGTTCAGTAAATGAACATCTGCTCAAAACAAGACGTGTTGGTGGCTGGCTGTCGGTAGATGCCGCTTTCCAACAGCATCATTAATCATCTGACCCTTTCCCTAAACATTATAATTTGTAGGAATGCTGTAATGTAAGAATGTAAGAATGCGACTCAGTGTGGCTACATGGCGAATGATTATCCCCACTTCGTGCTTCACCGCCACCTATAACAAGCTGTTTTGTTCCCTGGTCGAACTCGGATCTTCATGAACCTAATCTGTTACCGTACGGTACCCAGGCAGTCGTTTGCAGTATTTCATCTATATGGGCGGAACAAGCTGGCCGTCTGAAAGCAGCTCTTGTAGTAATAATATCAGATCGACTCGAAATCGATATTGTTCCGTTATATCCAACTGCTTCTGACCCACTCAGACAGATCTGACCCGCTAAGATTAACTCATCCAGCTCAGGCCAGTTTTATTCAGATCAGTGGCGGTCGCCGTACATCGGAGACAATTGCCGAAACGGTACCGAACGGCCTTTGTCGCCAACAGATTTTGCCATTTCCTTTGTATAGACTGCCCGTCCTGTTCAGATTCCTCGATTCGGGTCCAAGTCGCCAAACGGTATAACTGCCCAGTGGAGATAGCGGGAAAAGAAAAGAACCATCATTCTTGTGCTGAGACAGTGTCAATGCAAAACTACATCTTTGTTTTTTTTTCTCATCTTTCGTCGAAAAGTCACTTCTGTTTTATATGCGTGCCTATGTGTTTACTATGTCAAGCTATTTAGCGTTGCAGCGCAGAAGTGCATGATGATGTCATTATAGTTCTAGGTAAGATCAAATGGAAACGTTTGATTTATTTTATATATATATATATATATATATGGTATTTGCCTATTGTATTGCTATATTAGAGCTGTTTGGAGTCGTGGTAATCGCGGAGAAGCTAGAAGGAGAATCGTGCGCTCGTTAGAGCTGTCACTGGCGACCTCGGCGTAGGTGTCCGGATCAGCCTTTCAACAACGGCAACACCTGAAAAGCCGCGGGGGTCACGCCCAAATAGAAGATCAGCCGCGACGATCAAGGGGTGCATGAGCACAAAAGTATCCTATATCGCAGTTTTGGTTATGAGAATGAATAAAAATTGACAACTAGGAAGTATTTCTAATATCAGGCTATCTTATGATCCGGTGATATAGACCTTCCATTGGATATAGTATATAATCGCTAGGGAAGAACAGCGAAGTTTCTCATACAGTCACAATTTTTCGAAGCCGAATGATCGAGTAGCCGATATAATTAAATCTATAAACGGCTTATAGGTGCAAATATATCGACGCAAAATGTTGTAAATGAATACGTGCTATGCCATCATTGCTAGTCTGTTTCTCAGAGCGCACAAGTAGGCTCAATGGAATGGCTCTTACCAAAAATAACGAGTGTGGCACTAATGTAATCAGACAATGCCGTATTACTGTGAGCAAGGAGGGCAGGAATAGACCAGGTTTACACATACATATACATATATATATATATATATATATATATA
>MNPL01003441.1:0-30930 GCA_002081605.1 Tropilaelaps mercedesae | reverse complement strand
TATATATATATATATATATATATGCTTGACTTTTTGTTGTATAGGAAGGCGTCTTGTCTAGTTTGATACAGGAACTGCGCAATCCATTCAAACACTCTGAGAAGCCATTCGGTGTGTTACACCTTTCTTGAGAATCGTCATGAAATGGTAATAGTGAGGAATTTCGAGCTTTTATGTTTGCATCAGAAGATATGCTTCAGTGAAGCCCGCCTCACTGAAAAAAGTGAAGAAAGTTTTTTCTTAAATGTGTTTAAAATATTTTACCAGCAAGTATGAAATAGTAGCAGTCTTGTGACCCACAGTTCAGTCCACCCAAATAATTTAGTCTAAATGACCTTTCTTATTAAGCTCCAGGTAAAAAAATCTTATAGGATCAGACTGACAGTGACCTTAAACAGTCTCCGCGAGATGAGCATAATTGTCAGGGACTAACCTTATCATCGTCAGCTCAAAGAGACGTAAGCAGCTGAAATTCCTAAGAATTACAACTGAGGCTTACGTGTTACATCCATTCTTGAGAGTCGATGTTAGATTGCCAAAATTATAGGACAAAAACCCTTCTCATATTCTGGCGAGCATGAAGCCGCAATTATAAACGCCACAGTCTACCATAATATATAAGTAAACAATCATGGTATCAAGTTGCTACCACAGTCACAGTTTTTTGGCTGGAACGTTTTAACCTTTTCCTGGTCGCCCTGTCTTTCTTGAACATATTGTGAAATCCGTTGCCGGAGAGCTCAACATCTGCGACTCCATCCGTGCAAAAAACAAGATAATTTCTTTATACTATAGATCGAATGTTGAAGTTGAGGAGATTAGTTTGTTGTGAAAATAGTTGGCTCTGCTTGTCGACACCCAGCACTTCTTGGTTGATTATTGTTGACACCATATCACGTAATTGCTTTTTAGGGTCGTATTTTCCTTAAAAGCAACCATCTGCGAGCACTGGCTACGTTGGCTCTAACGAACTGTGTTTTTTCATTATCTTGAAATATCAACACGTTGCCATGCGTAGCCAAGTCGAGTGTTGGAGGTACCTACGAATTTTACAAATGAATGATACGCACGATAATATTAAGCCAAGTATCGCTCGAGTGTCATATTTTCTATGGCGAAATAGTGAGCTATACTATTTTACATTCGCGGCCCATAAGTATAACAGTTCGCGAAAGAACCTACATGCAGTGACGAATAGACGTGGGAATGCCTATCGCTTTAAACGAAAGACGCTATAATAATAAACTGCATGGAAAATTGGACAGATTTCTTACAAACTAGACAGAAATCTTATTTCTGCTCTCACGGATTATAGCTTCCTGACTTTCAGCTTAGGTTCCTAGCAGGTAACCTCCTCTTATTTTCATACTGTAGAAGTGTATGAGAAGAACTAGAATAAATAATAGCTTTGAATATATCGACAACAAAATCGGTCCCTACAATAATAAACATCTAGGTGGATCCAAATTACTTGTATGCTTGAGTATTCAGCGAGAATGATTAACTCTAAAACGGTCATCAGAACAACTTGCCAATAGGTTGTGGTCAACGTTATGAACTGCAACTTTTGGATCAGGATAAATACAGATTAACCACTTTTCTCAACATATGGGTAGTTTTTATTCGTCGACTAATACTCAGCTGACTAACGTATGACTGCAGCTTCCGGCATTACGCTTAAGTTGATGTGGCCATTATCTAGAGCAGATACGATGTGCAACAAAAAAACTCTATTCTAAAGCGTTAACGTAGGAAGTACGCACAAACCGATCTGCGTAAGGTATTTTTGAGAAAGTGATTAAAATATTCTCGATTAAATCTAGTGAAGAATCTGCGTGGAATATTTTTTGTAGATTCGTCCATTTCCGTTCGCCAGGGAACTTGAGTGTACGCAAGAATCACTCTTGTCGTCCATTAGAAGAAAATCCGGTAAATATAGTACAACAACTACCATCGTAGAACGACCGCACACATAGCATTACAAGCTGTGAGTGCGGTAATAAAGAACGCAGTTTCCCACAGTTTTTCATGAATGGCTTTGCAAATGATTTTCGAGGCGCTTTTTTTTATCATGGAATACGGTGTTGATAACGCTTTATTCTTCTCATGAAGGACAATTGTTTCACTCCGTAAAAATCGGCAAGGAGTCAATTTTCAGAATCTAAATTCTTTACTTTTTTTACGATAATCTGTGTCTATTGAAGAACAACTTGTTAGAAAGGGCGTGATCGTTTTGTCAAGTCTGCTGCTGTGGTAGATCTTTCAAATACAACTGGCAAGGTTTGCCCAAGCTTTGAATCCGGCTCGTTCAGGTTAATAATTTTTTTCAAGCTTGATGAATACCTACTCCGTCTCCTTCCAGCGTATTTATTTGACAAAATATTTTGCATTTTATTGATTTATTGATGGCTTTTCAGCAGTCTTAGTGGCGGTTTGGGTTTGCTCACACCTCGTTTTCCTATAAGTAGCTAAATCTCTCTTCTCTCCTTTAAGCGTCAAGGTTTCATCTAATAATTTTAATTAAATTTGCTTTACTTTGTTCCTGGAGAAGCCAGTTAACACAAAAACACAAGCTATTTAGCCTGTTCAAGAAGCTAAGACGAAAGGCATGAACTTTTTATATTACATCTCTAATGGTCCCTGTGGCACATATTGTCATTTTAAATGATTGATTCAGTATCGTGCCTCTATGCTCACCTCTAGACAGTTTATCAATGAAGTCTTCAAGGTATTGCCTGAATCACAATTATATATTTAGTTGTGGTTATATTCTAAAATCCTGTTCGGTTAAAGAACAGCCCTCAATATAAGAGGGGCTTTTCAATCCGTTAATGATTAATAATCGATGTCAATTTAATATCTTAATATAGCTTAATGCCTAATTCAAATTTTTATTAAAAATTCGTCATGAAGTTTGTTCTTCTAGTTAACATCTTATTCAAAATCGATCGAAATCATTTTTTCTGCAAACATCGATTTTAGTTTATTGTATTAGATTCACATAATAATCTCTGAAAAGTTTATCAGTTCTCAGGGGCTATAATTTTAGCAAAAAGTGTTATGCTTGACGATTATATTATATGAGCTTGGTAATAGATAAATGGATAAATAGATGACGCCGTAATTTCTATGTGAATCTAATGTCTCTTCAATTATATCCCACCTAATATTTGTGGTAGAATGATACTACCTACATACTCTGCACATGGCTATTTAAATAAAAACGCAATTTGTTTGGTGATAAACAAGTACACTTTTTTGTATTGATATCACATGAAAGATGGCCACCACTCCTACCTCCGATAATGAAATAACGACATCAACAAACCGACGTTTTTTGAACAAATCAAACAATAAGCATGTTTCGAGGTAATAGCCTGCTAAACTAACTAGAATTTTTATGCACTCTTTAATGTTTTTGAGATACATTTAAAGCGAAAATAATTCATCATAAGGTTCGTACCTTTATCCACATACACAGTGGAATCGCTCGATTTTGCTCCTTCGATCACCAGCACCAACACTTCTTCCAGACAAATTATAGTAAATATTCAAATAGAGCGCATCATATATCATTAATTTTATATAAATACTCGCGGATCGCTGAGGTTATGTTGTTGTGCTACCATGAACTTGCTGCTTACATACCACCTTTGAACTCCTTCTGGCATATTGAAAAAGGACATTTAAATAACATAACTGATGTGATAGACCACTATTGTGCATTGGGTTAGCCACACGGATCGCAGGTACATGTTCGAATTGCAGAAGAGGGCCCCGCTCCCAGTTGTTCTTCTTCTTTTCATAACGCTGTTTGCCTGTGGGAGGCAACCTAATAAGGGTTTAAAAAGGCCTTTGACAAGGTGATACCCAAAATGATAAGGTAGGCCAGTAAAACTGATGAGCAAACCAATTCTACGCGTTTGGATCACTGGTAGGCTGACTTGATATTATCGGCGGACAATTGGTAGAAATACCCTTTTATATGGACTTCACAAGTGAGGTATTGAGTACACTGTGTCAGTAAGCATCAAGGAGAGGAGCGCTGCTCGCATTATAATTTAATGCATCTGTTGTCTTCTAGGTACGGCCCTATAGAAACCGCCTCCTCGATATCCGCCTCGATGACCACCACCTCCTGGTCTGCGACTACCTCTGTTTCCGCTATACCCTCCTTGATGTTCAGTATCTTTTTGACTGCCACCATCCTCAAGGCTCGTAGTGCCAAATCTACGATCTTTTGACCCACTCATTTTCCCTTGGGGTCCGCCACTGGCGGTGTTTCCGTGTTGAAACCGTTGAGTGCCGGAATCCTCCCAAGTGGTCTGCTCAATATCTTGTACAAGCACCTTAAAGATGAAACATCATATTGCATATTTTCATCAATCTTCAAAAGCATGGCCGAACTGTCAACCAAATAATATAGGTACTTCAAATTTATGTTTCTAGGTGTTATCAAGTTAAAATGGAAGCCAATTGGCGACAAGGGCTGCCAACTGCCAACTGTCGGAATTTGACTTGAATTAATTTCGTCAAATGGGAACATAAAAAACGTGGTCAAGAATCAGGTTTATATCATAAATTCTAGATTAAAAAATCGCAACTGCATTGGCAGATCTATATTCTATTGTTTCGTATTCCTCCAAGGAGATAATTTTGTTGAACTTTTCGAACAACCATTCCCCGCCCCTTAAAAAAACATGGAACCATGGAGACCTTTATTTGAAAGCAAGAATCAACAAAATTACAGAGTTTTTTGTCGTTGCAACACCAAGAGTACTAATAACATTACATAAGAATCGTCTTCATTATACATGTTTATTTTTAAACCTTATAGAAAAGTAACTACCTATTGATTTTGTGCGGTTAGGCAATTATGAATATTGACGAATAACGCATGAAAGCACTATTAGCTGGAGAAATTTGACAGCACGATTTGATAAATAAGTCAAGATCGAACATGACTAGCAATTTCTCTAGAATGAGCACAAGTTAATCCGCCAACGGAAGATTCTAAAGCTGTAACTTAAGGTATTTTTTAGGATCTTCACCACAAGCTCAGGTATAACTGTAGTAACGAATCTAGCTAAAATTGAGCTTACCTCCTCATAGTTACCGTATTCGACGAAGACAACAACGCAAGTTCGTCCACTTGCTGCCATTTCATGCACGACAGCCCGATACATGCAGTCATCTTCCCAGTACTTAGCAAATACACGCTGTCCTGCCTTCAGTTTATGGGCACCTTGTTGGAATTGAGCAACCCCGCTTGCACAATTTCGTGATGACCGTGGAGGGCCGTGAGCGCTGCTCCTCTCTATTTGATATGCGCCAACTCCAGATGAACCGTAAGCAGCGGGTGGTAGATTGGAAAAGCTTCGTGCTTGGTTGCTTTGCGGCGCCATTGTCGGTAAAACCTGTTCTTCAGTGCGACGAGAAGAATTCGAACCTGATGACGGTAAGGTGGGAAATTCGGCCACGTAATTATCAACACGTTGTCCGCGCTGTCCCACTCGATTTGTGCTACCTCCAACGTTATCATGACCAACACGTCGGTGCATACCGTCTCTGTGACCTTGTCCATCGCGCATGTCACGATTGCGGTGATCATTGACACGTTCTGGATGTCGCCGGTTAAGCTCATCTCGTCCAGAGGCCCGATCTAATCGTTCTCCCTTGTTCGTCAGTCCCCTGTTCCCGTCGTGTCCTTGTAAGCCCTGAGCTCCAGAATGTGTATTGGTACCACCGCTGTTCCCTTGCGGCCAGCTGCGATTTCCACGTTGGCCTCCACTGCTTTCATATGATGGATACTGCTCCCCGAATGGGGCAAATCCATTTTGGCCGTGTGGTTGATGTGACTGCAAATGGGACGTCCGAACATCGTCGCCACGCGCACGCAGCTGAGCATGCTGCTGTTGTTCAGGTAGATTGACTTGTGTCGAGATCATGTCGAACAGGGTAGTAGGCGCAGAAGATTGTGTTTTGCAGCCAACTAAGTCGGAACTTGTAGAGGAAATCGCTGTTCCATGCAATTGGCTTCTTGAACCACTGGTTGAATCCCGCTCCTCCCGTCCACGAAGACCCTTTCTCATTCCTCGAGGGCCGCCACGATCTCCCCGATGATCAACGCCATCTTCGCAAGATCCTTCTGCGAAACGGCTGCTTTCACGTCCTCCATCAGGACCACCGCGTTGCATCCTATCACGATTTCCGCGTTCACCCCGAAGCGAGAGCGACTGTAATTACAATATAATGTTTTAAGTATTAACAGCTAATAACTATGTCCGCGAATAAAAAGCCTTTACCCAATGGGGGTTCCTATGGGCCCCTACTAAGATTAGGTGATGTAGAGGATTATGTCTCTATTCGTCTAGGATGTGTCTCTACCCGTCATATTCGTTGAATTCTCCGGTGACTTTCAAAATACGTAAGCACTTACATAATGTACAGCTTGGTAAGTTATACTTCCCATGACGATTTAAGAGGCTAGTGAAAATTTAGTTTTGGTCTTTCAGAAATAATAAACGCGCCCGCTTGGTAAGATGACCATATTTAATTTGAAAAATGCTTGAAAAAGGCTGCTTTATTTGCAAAAAAGGCAGTCAGTAAAACCTTCAAGCGAATAGCTTTTATTGGCTACCTATGACCTGCATTTGAATTACTTGGAAAACGTAACAGGAAACCCTGACATTCCTATATGAGAGTAGCCTGTGTAAAATTTAATTTTATGCAGGCCACTGTAATTGTATCAACGTTTTTTAATAAGTAAATATGAGCAAAGATTTGCTTGATTAATTTTTTGATTGATCACAACAAAAATATATTAAATTTGAAGGTCAAAGTTACCGTTTTCAACTACAAACCCCCGAGGTCTATTTCAAGCAGAAGAATACTAAAACTGCACTAAAATTTCAGCATAGTTTTATCCTAGGCACACTGTTTTGAGCTCGGGGCAGCTGCTTGGCCATGTATAGCTGATTCGAACAATTTGAAGTATATAAAAAGCCTGCAACACCAATTGTTTTTTAGTTGGCAAATAGTGGATCACCACAGCACAGTAACAGCTAGCTGTCCGTCCCGCTCGTTAAACGTCACGACAGAAAATGCGCCCCACGAACACTTACCAAAGTGATAGTTTAGTAGCATTTCCTGCAAAACATCAGAATTGCGGGAAGTAATTTTTGGGTTGCTCACTGCGCTTATATTGTGTGTGTCTGTGTGTGCAATAAGTGCAAAGGTAACGCCATAGGCATCCCCACAGTGAAAAAATCAAACCTTTAGGGCTGCAGTAACACTGTAATTGTTGTTTCGCAAGGCTGTCCCAGCTGCCTCGGCTGAATAACCACGCTCACAGATGATTGCCACATCATTGTCATGCACTTCACGAGCGCCGCCACCGAAAACTTTGCGTTTACCTCCGCCCTGGGTCGCTGCCGTAACCTCTTCTATAGTTGAGGTGCGATGTCGCTCGAACGCTTCATTCGGAGCTCCTTTTGACGCGCCCGCCTGAAGGTGTTTATCACAATAATCAGTACTTTTTCTGACTACTATTTATTTTTATACAACATTTCGTAAAATTGTAGATCAAACTAGTACTGACGTGCTAGTATAGATGCACTTTCTTGGCTTTGAAGTGATATCCTTTGCGTTCTTGATAATCCGTTTTCGTATAGACATTGCATTAAGTAATCTTCAAGTTGTGGTTTTTTCAAGCTGCTAACGAGTAAGATATTAAAAGAATTAGCAACCAAACGGCAACAACTGACGTTGGCGTAGCGCCCTCTAGATGCGCAAAAACAGGTGGATAATGAACAAGCTCAAAGAATAATTTTCCTGATATAATAAGTAAGACTGGCGACGCATATGGGAAGGCGGTATAATATTGTTTATTTGAAGCTTATAAGCTACAATAGTATTACTTGGGAATTCTGTAGTACCCCTTTTTCTTCTTCCCTCTTTTTTTAGGAAGTCCCCGAAGAGAAGCTTAGTTTCAGAATTAGTTAGAAAACTTAACGTAGGTACTTGTACAGGTTGATCAGCTGCTGGTAGTGGCAGTTGTTGCGATAATCGCTAACTTATTTTTGACTGTTAGGTGCCTACAGTGGAGTAGAACACACAATAGCTAAACCTGCAGGCTATTAAGAGATGTCACGTGAGTGGCCTTCTTATGGTTACGGTGATAAGTAAGGTCATTAAACAATTAGATGGTCGAAGATTTATAAAAGATCTTAGACATCTGTGAACAATATTTGATACAACCCAGCCATCGACAATAATCAACGATTCCTTCAAATGATTTGTTCAAATACTAACTCTGTCCATGGCTTTGAATGGGCCACCAGTTTTCAGCTGTTTAATGAGATCCTTGTCGATTTGGCCTCCAAAAGGTACCCATGGTGGTGGTCCCGCCTCTCCGGACGTTCGCTTGTGCTGTGATAGATCCTTAGCCAGTTTCCACTTTTCCACAAGGTGCTGTACCGTTCCACCTAAAATCTTAAAATCCCTGGGCAGCAAAGGATGTCAACTTAAAATTTTGACAAACGTTTCAAACGGAGTTGCGAATACAACTTGTCATTATTAGTTAAATACATCAAGCTTTCTCAAACGCACATATATATATATATATATATATATATATATTATTCCATTACCTACAAAGTGTTTTAAAACTCCTTTTGTTAAAGTGGGGACGGGGAGCACAATAATCAGCTGGCCGAGCATTTTGCCTCCAAACAATACGCGGTGCGAATGAAATTGACGAAGCATCAAGAATGATAGCAGTGCGATGTTCACAGAGTGAGTGGCTTCGTCCCAGCCAAACGTGATATACGAGAATATTGAAGGTTGTATGTTGTAAGGTATCCTGAAGTAGAGATCAAATTTCTCATTATCTAGTGAAAAATCGGCCTTATGTGGATATTTTGGACCTTATGCAGGGTGTCGACCTGTACATATTGTTATCCAATGAAGGCTTCGCTAGAGTAAAGACTTTTTAGAGACTAAACATCACTGCAAGCGATATATGTGTAGTATACACTTTCAGATATCATCAGGAACTTCGCATGCATATCAGAGAGCGTACTCCTAGAGCGTTTTTCTTAGCAGTTGGGTAAGATCACCGTTGCAATAAAGAGCCGTAACAGGGGACAGACAATACGGCTACAGCTCAAAGCAACGCTGCTCCGTTGCCTAATGAGATCCAGTAAAAGTAGTAGTATAAAGAAATGTGAGAGAAAACCAAAGCCGAAGAGAGGGTCAGTTGTCTGGTACTATTGGCAATATCTAGATGATTCCCACGAGAACATTTCTTGCTAACAGGTCTGCGAAAACTGACTGCGAAGCACTGACAGAAACAAAATCGCCAACGCGGCACTGAGATTAACCATATTTGAGTCTAACGGCAATTAATAATGATGAAGCTCATACGTATAAAGCAACATGTTGACATAAATTAGTGTTTACGCTCAGAGCATAATAGAATGTCAAGCTCTAGTCAAGTTAGTGCACTAGCGTGCGCACTGCTGCTAGAGGAAACATGTTGCATACATTCGATTCCTGTCGTTGCACATTACATGAAGCATTCATGAAGTCTGTCTTACAAAGTAGTGCGAAAACGACGCTACATCAGCGCCGACGTTAATTTTGACTCTTGGTTAGCCCTAAACCAAAATAAGAGCATAGTAGAACATACGACCTATAAATAAAGCCAGACCGGTAGCGATATCCAGTTGTACAGACATTGTTGTGTTGCAAACATCCAGTCATTCAGTAGAGACAGAGTTGTTTCTGTTTGTTCTTGACTTTCGTAGAAACAGCGGGAGTCTTTGTAAATTTATGGAGAACTAGTTAAACGGGAATATGTCTGCCATTAAGATCATTGTAACGTCTCAAAGTGTTTTTTCTATATTTATAACGTGTAAAAGATTATAGGTCCCTAACAGCTAAAGCGTCTCCAACATGACTCTTTTTGCAATGCTAACTGTATTTTTTCATTACAGCCCCTTCTAAATTTTATACGTGCTAATATTCTTCTTTAATATATCAGACTTTTACAATTTTAAATAATAGTTTATAAATTATTTTTACCTTTCAGAAAGGAGAACAAATCCGTTGCAGACGGGCACCGACTGTGGGTTCAGCAGCAGTTTAGTCCCTGGAGGCGTATGCTGCACACTGAGCCCGCTTTTGCCCCCCAACACTGCGGAGAAGGACGTCACCCCATCTGTTAGATGCAATCTGAAAATGCCCGAAGGCACAGTTCATCACATAATCTGTCAAGGATCAACATTCAATATTTTTGGGGCTAGGTTAAGTATCTCAGTGTCTGTAAGATACATTTTATCCTACCAGCTGAAACGTCTATGAGATGAGCTAGGTTTTAAACTTTCAGCACAAACGTGTACCACCTCTTATAAACTACTCACTAGCTACTTCCTGGTTTTTTTATGAAAGTTTAAATGAAGGCGTTTAGTCTTTCTTAGCTGTTTTTAAATGGAATCAGAAAACCCCAGCAGCAAAAAATATAGATGGAGATACAATGTCGGAGATGTATATACCAAGCACACACTTGGGAAAGTTGGCCTAACGCTGATTAGTGTCCTCAATTTGGCGGTAGGCAGCTTTCCCCGCGGTTGAACTTTGTGAGACGCAATCGGAGGGACCTTAATGTTTAATAGACATACGCCTTTTGCAAACCGAAAGCAGCACCGGTCTCCCTTCCACTATTTGGAACGAAAGCAGTGTAATGCTCAGTAAAGGCTATGCCTGTAAGCGGACACTGAGGTGCCCCATGGACTCGTAACGAAAGAAAATCTGTTTACGTATTTGGTGAGCGTTGAATATAGCCACAACTGATCAATTAGAGCCCAACGGGCGCTTCTTCAAAACGAAGTAGCTTTCGTTTTACCAATTTTGATATATACAGCACGGAACTCTACACGAGCTATTGCTGCTTTTGAAGTTTCTAAACTGATCGAGTGGATCAGTATATCGAAGCAAATGCAAACATATTTTTGACACCCGTTTTTAGTATAGACATTTTTTAGAGGGAATAATATAATACGAGCTCCAAATTTTATGCAAAAATTATTACTACACAGCTTCCGAAAACAGCTCTTAAAACCTACATGATAAATATCGCAATTTCGAGTAAAATGCATATTTAGACGCATAACTCGGTTCATTCTATAAATATTTGTAATTTAAACAAAAGGTATTTTAATACCGTTGTCCTTAAAGCCCACCGCCTTTTCTGTTAATTTCTACAAAATAAATTGTCCGGTCAAACCATAAAGCGGTATACAAGAACCTGCTAACGTAATTTTATATTTATTCAATTATCATTACAGCAAATATTACCCTGATTAGCTATGAACAAATTCACTTTCCAGGGATGGTGGCATTACACGATTCACAAGTTTGGTCATCAAGATCGTCAGATAAGGGTCTCACCTAAGAAATTTGTTGCCATGATCGTTGTCAGGATCGGCTTTTGGCGCAGCAGTATTGCGGATCCGCTGTATTTGCCAAACAGCAGGACCTGACACCTTTTCCACATTGCGAAAATTGCGGGCCAAGTCTTCTGGGATGCACCCCGAGCCCATTTCGCACAGGTCCGTCTATGAATCAAATTGAGGTCAAAATTAAATCTTTATAAAAGCAAAGTGTGGAGTGCAATGAGCAATTCACTCATAAAAACGGGAAGAGGATATTATTGTGAAACCCCTTATGATTAACTTACGTCAAGAGCTTTACGGATAACATCGTCCGCCGAGCAGTCGTTCGCACCCTCGGTTAGGTCCGTGATCGCCTCTTTGTTGAGGAACCTATATAGTTACGCAAAGTAATGGAGTAAATGCAAAGCTTCATATCATTAAAGAACCCGGAGAAGTCAATACTTCTTTCAAGGTGATGCGAAATATCCAACAGTGATGCAGAAAGACCGCGTAACGTTTTAGCAAAGAACACTAGTATAAATTAATAAAATAAACCGGTTTACCTATACAGAGTAATTTATGAAGCTATGTATTTACAAATGTTCATAAAATAACCTACGATTGAGATCTTTCAATTTCAGTATATTGGGAAGTTAACGCTCTGGGACACCATCGATGTCGAAAAGAATATGGAAACAGGCATGAGACGGTTATTTGAGTTAGCTTTACAATTCGCGTTGCTCTTATTAGGGGAAGCTACTCTAAAAAAGCATATTTCTATTTTTTCCACAGGCATCTATTAAATGAATTGACTCGAATAAAACTTCCAGTGGCGTGGGTGTTATTTTAAAATCAATTTAAGTTATATATCTCATTCGTGCTTATTTCTATATTTCAAAATATGGACTCAAAAATGGATGTTCCAAAAATAATTATAACCGACCCCAATTATGTTCCATACAAAATAACACGTCAACTCTTTCGAATGAAATGCTTGAAAAGCTCAATCACTTATGATTTTATAAATGCTTTAACACACAAAAGATAAATAGAAGAATATATGTTCCACTTTTTTTTTAATGCAGACGTTTTGATGTGTATTTTTTTGTTAAGAGTTTTTACAATGGTCAGACTGTCAGCTGATTTTTGGAACTATATAGTTACACGGCGATGCCCACTTTCTTTAGCTATTATTTTACAGCATAGCGAAACATGCCGAACATAAAATCTAGCGGAAAATGAAGTTGTTAGTGACGATGTAATTGTCACCTACAACTTCATTTTTTCCCGTTAGGATGCACAGGCTACAGACCAGAAGATCTAGAGCTTTTTTACAACGTGTATTAACGAGTATTAACTACACAGTTAATACACCGGTGGATTACGGCCGCGGTCGTGAAAGTTTGCGATTCTCAGTCCGTCCACTACTTTTGAAATTTGGTTCCCCGTACCATGCTGGTAAATACATGTATATATATATATATATATATATATATAACAAGGTTCACCTATTGAAATAAGCCGGCATTTTTACGTTACAGCGTGAAGAACGCGCCTTTCACCGTCATGCCGAACATTCGTAAGGCAGTTTCTGAACGGAACAGATAATTTGAGATTGTCAATTTAAAATGTAGTACGGACCAAACAGAGTGCAGTAAGCGGCACAACTGTCGTACGACTGAAAAAAGCGCACAAAACAATAAAACTACCCGGTTGAATCGGTATCACTCCGACAATGCAAAGGTAGCTTTTCCACATTTTAGCCAACTTGCATTATCTCAGGACCCACATTAATCTCACAACCTTGTCACTTATTACTCGTGATACTAAATCGTAATTTGCTGACGAATGAACTTCAAAAAGAACCATATTTCTCACCATCCGCGTTTGCGAAGCTGCTCGTCGAGCGATGCCATCTTGTTGTATCTGCAGCGGTATCTAAGACGAGGCAGTGTTTCGAATGGAACCAGCCTTTAACAATCACCTATTGGAAACATATAGCAGTTAAAAAATACTGTGAATCATTTTGACTTTGATGAATCTCATTCTGCTCCTAATACTTTTCTCTGGAGGCTACACTATACATCAGTGGCATCAGTGACATAGCGAAGTCGTGTTCGAGATGATTCGTAGAACCGCACGATGCGTCTAGCAGCATAGACAAGCAAATCGTTCGAATTCGAATTTCACAGCAAAGCCAGGTGATCTCTAAACACTGAATAAAACACATATAGATTATAGAATTCGTAAAATATTGTGTTAACGATGAATCGCACAATCATTTGAGATCGTTATAGCGCCGCCTTATCGATATATATGTTGTATTTGTGCTAGCGGTGCATTGAACATCAATCTGAGTAGAACTAGGGTTACTTTTGTATTGTATATAATTTCATCCCGAGAGACGCCCTTAAAGGCTTTTACTGCAATATTGAAGCTTCATATTCTTTCATTCCTCTGGCGGATTAAGAGCAGTAAATGGCACTGAAAGTCGAATGTTGGTTTTCAGTGCAATTTGGAGGTGAAATCATGTATATTCCATTTTCAAAAGACATATTTCATCTGTAAAGCAGTTTACGTAGAACGTATATCGTTACAGAAATCACACCTATCACAAAACGAAGTACTGAAGTGGCGCTTCAGCGTTTCGTTCAAGGTACTTCGCTTCAGATTCAAACAAA
This sequence comes from Tropilaelaps mercedesae, assembly GCA_002081605.1. Lineage (NCBI taxonomy): Eukaryota > Metazoa > Arthropoda > Arachnida > Mesostigmata > Laelapidae > Tropilaelaps > Tropilaelaps mercedesae. The sequence goes on along the minus strand of MNPL01003441.1, from coordinate 16,814 downwards.
GCCGAGTGGTTCTTGGCATACTCGTTAAGTCTGATAAGTAAATTTTGAAAAATGCTTAGATCGCTCCAATTGTTTTTTGGAAAGCAAAGCACGCTGTCTTCTGATCAGTTAAACTAAGTAATGCCACGCGTGTACCTGTTCTGAGATTCTATAAGCCGTTGTTTCATCTGTTGTTCCGCTAAGTGAACAGTCTTTCTCTTACATATTAAAATTTACAAAAAAAGTAACACAAATTACAAAAGGGACATTTATTTAATTTTTCTTATAAATAGGATGTAACACGAATTTCAATGTAATAATTGTACATAACATGGGGTAAACTCATTGGATATCCGATGGTGAACTGAGTTCAAACGTCCTTTATTTTAAGATAGGTCTGAAACTTATCCGATTCAGTATACCGATAAAACTTCCGCAGGTACGCCATCCAACATTTTTTCTGCATGTCAGGTGTGTACGTTGTAGCAATGTGAGAGATGAAAGTTTAACTATTTATTTGTGCTAAGTGCTTTGATCATCATCGTAGATCATGTGGAAGTAAAGGCGCTAAAAGGCTTTAGTACAACCACATATTTGGTAGTTAAGACTAAAAGTACTGTATTTTTTAAATTCTAGGACAAAATATTGTAAGCTCACTTGTGTGATACTGAGCTTCTAATTATCAAAATCGATTTTAGGTACACTTTGCTGTGAAACGCTTTTGAACAGATTATTTTCGAAATATATAACTTGATAGCAGTGAAACAGTCTTGAGTGGGACACAAAAAAATGATCTTTGGGCCTGAACATCAGCTTACATTTAACATCCACCGTACCGCTTTCACCTTCGTAAATATATTGTTTTAGGCGCGCAGTAAGCTTACCTACAAATAATCCTTGTACATGTTTTTGTATTTTATACCATGTTTAAGGGAAATGAGAGTCTTACATGTCATATTCTCTCGTTAGATACAACTACCAACTGGTTCAGTGCAAGTGCCGCGTAACAAGGCTCTTTTATTTTACACATACTAATCAAACTTTTTACTCAGGTTCTACACGGCTGTAGAGTACGAACCAATGGCAAAAAATAAGACCATGATTAAAAAATGTCCCCAATGCGAAAATGAGGTAAGTGTTTTTTACGTGTGACGTAGTTTTCAATACACATGTGTCTGTAGTGCATAGCTGTGGTAAGCTCTGCTAATTTGATAATATGGGGAACTAATGATATGGAATTTGATCAATTTTCGGACTTTTTTAAAGGTGAATAAATATTAGACGAACAGCTTGTGAAACCAATGTACCTGGATGCTGGAAAAGACAGATAGAAAAGACATTTTGTTGCGCTTGTTGTATCAGAGGTAGATAATTAGTTAACAGTTTACTCTTATATACACTGACCAAATAAGTTTTGCCCCCTTATCTATCATTTGTGACGACAATGGTAATCCTCGATATTTTCTCAGAGATGCACAACAAACCTGCAACCAATCCTGAAATTTAAAGACACAGTAGTATCTTGAGTCAGCTCTATAAAAGCATTGAAAGTGTTCCCAGCTTTGCCTGTTGGAGCGTTCAAAACAACATTCTATAACCATTTATTTTGAAAATTTGTAGTCTACTAACAACTTGCTGATTCAAAACAGATAAAAGACCCATGTTATTACTGAGGTAGATAATGCTACTCTTCTCAAGTGATTTCCGGTCTAACCCCTTTCGCGTAGTTTGAGGTTTTTAGTTATTTTAACGCTTGATTCCAAAACCGCTAGTTCTAAAGTCTATTGGACTCTGCTTCTGATCTCTTTTTGCGTCTCGTTGTATCCTTGTAGCTGATTGAAAGCATAAGCGTAAATGGTGGTTTTACATTTTGTTACACTTCTATTTCACATGTCATCGATTCTCGTACGTATTTTTCAGTACGTACAATCGGTTTGTTATCTGTTTGAAAAAGTTATGGACAGCCTTGCAGTACCGCCTCTCCGTCGGGTAGTATTTCATTCAGATATTCTTTTATTGTCCTGACTGCAGGCCTCATTTCGTCATTTGTTGCCGCAATATATTGAGACAAGTAATGTGTTTTTTTCACGTTTAGCCACAAAGGTTTTGAATTTATCTTTCTTGTCGCGCACTGGGATGTTTGGATATTCAAACCAGAGTGTGGCGAAGGCGTTTATTTTTTTAGGTAGAGGCTATGTTAATCTGTTAACGTTGCTCGTACTTTTTATCAACGTAGGACATATCTTACATTTAAATAAGGTGGAGCAGAAAACGGATTTTGAATTTCAAGCCTAACTCTGTCAATCTTAGTAGCTAATTGTAGACGGTCGTTTCATCATGTTGAAACATAGTAATATACTAACCTTGTTAATAACAGTGAGCCTTTGCTGCTTATGTTGTTACATGTTTTGCCGCAGTCTTTATAGCAAAAATACTAACATTAAATTAGCCGAAGATGTACAGTGACTCCAGTATAGTCCATTAAATGGCGATCAATTTATTTTTTAATTTAATAATCATTTCATTTTATTTTATAATTGCAGCGATAAATTATTTGAAGATTGCGATCCTGTAGCTATATTGTTGTGAAATGCAAAAGCGGTTTTCATTTGTCCAAAAAAATCTGTACCATGTAATCATGGAGAATCTACGAGAAGTAAACTTTTGTCATATTGGTAGTTGTACTGGCTTACTAAATTCAACTTCGGACATTTTTATTAAACTCCTGGTGTTCGTCATTTTCTTCAAGATTTTTGTGATTTTGTCTCATCTCAGTATAACTTTATTCATTTATTTTTTCATTTATTTCGAATTTTTAAGCTGCTTCAGTTGTTAGGAATGATAAATTGGGACAAAGCGTTGAATGTTTCGTAATGTGGGCTCTGCTACATCCGCATGTCCCGACGTATAGAATACCCTATAACACCACTAGCATTGGTAATATTTTTCAGGTAGCAACAGCAACTAAACTTTGCCCTTGTGGGTTCAGCTTCTTTGAGAAACGCAAGTCTTCGCGTGCATCTGAGGAGGTGACTGCAGAAGTTTCCCGGTTATCGGGTTCTGAAGGGGCACGGAGGCGTGGGGTACGTGTGAGAAAGGAAACGCAAACCTACGGAACTACAGTGCCCAGCTCAACTCTTGACACAAAAATTCGTTCTCCAAAAGGTTGGCTCATATATGATGATGCACTCTTAGTGTTCGAGAATGTAAACAACGAGAATGCAACGATTTTATATTACGAAATAATTTCTAAACTGATATTCCCTACATATCGCATTGTATAGAAAATATTTCTAATATTTAGCAACCGTTCGTTAGCTCCTTAGCTCCGTTCGTTATTTAGCTATTATCAAGTCAATAGATCTTCACCCTTTAACGATAAATGTGACGACCGGCATTCTCAGCATATATCTATATATATTTCCTCTTGTCAATAGGTTTCATAGAGGTTGTAGTGAAATGACTTGCGAGAACACTGTGTCCATGCGGGGTGATAAAGCACTGCGGTGGACAAACAGCCCTATCTCGCTAATTTTCTTCCAGCTATGGTCAGAATTTAAGCGCCGCTCCAACTAAGACAAGCAGAACCTCAGCTATCTGAATCTGTAGAGAAAGGTTTTGCAGTTTTATTTGTTACGTTTAATTGAAATGCCAAACAACGAAAAAACATAATAATCTAGATAGGGGTTGTACCTCCTCAATTGTGTCAACGAGGCTTTTAAAGAATGTGTGATTCTGAAAACTCTTAATATGTTGTTTGAATGCCACAAGCTCTTGTGTTGTGTACAGGCAGTTTACTTAAATAGGCGGCGAGTGGAGAGCACATGCCATTCAGACGAATCGCAAATGCGTGGTCGTTACCAAATATTTTTTTTGTGATATTCAAAACAGAATGAGGGATTGGAAAACCTGTGTGAGACTATTATTTAATGCATCTGTCAATAGGTTCAGATTTGCGTTACATGCTTTTGTGTTCGGAATATGAACACCAGATCACTTAACGAAAATATTTTAAATACTATATCTCATCTTGATGCATATAATTAGACAAGACCCTCCTTTTCAATAAAAAAAAACTCAACCTTTAGTCCCTAAACAGAGTAATCCTATTCTTATGTGCAACTAAATTGTCTTCATTTATGGGACGCAAGCAACTGTTGTCGCCAGGTTGTCACCTACGAGCGAAATCTATTCAAGGGCTTTAATAAAGGTTTGAATTAAAGGGCCTACTCAAGCAGTTGAGGTATTACAGTTCTTATATGGAGTTATAGTTTAATACACGTAGAAATTTACTCTATTAGATATAAGGAAATCTACATGCCAGAAGGCTTAATTTCCATAGATTCAAATAGCTGAGATTCCACTGAGTCGGTTAAATGCAACCCTACCTGCTACAAGACTTGAGTATCTTGACTGGTGAACTCTCTTAAGTAATTTATAAAATGGAGGTTCGCTAATTCTTCGTTCTTCCATAAAATAGAGAGTTAAAGCATTTTGTAGTTAAACAGTAGAGTTAGCTGTTCGGTCTCCTTGAATGAAGCCGTATTTTTGTGCAAAGAATACGGTTCCTTAGCAAGTATCGATACATTTTAAACTATTCACACATAATAACCGCTCTTTGATGTTACTATCAAGCGGTACTAATTAGCGGATATTTTTTTGTTTAGGAGTCGCAGCCTCGGGTAGTGGCGGTACAAAAAAGCGACGCGGAACGGGAGGGAAAGACTCCCCAGCCGCGGCTGCGGCTGCCGCTCAAGACGAAGACACAAACTCCGAGGAAGGTGCCAAACGTAAACGTGGTATGCCAAAACTCGATGCTTTTCTTATTTGTAAGCGTATTTAAAAAATTAGTGTTATAATAAAACCGCCGTCACATGTCATGAAGTAGTAATACTGTGTGGTAGCAGTAGCAATGACTGGAGTATGAGAAGCTCAGGAGGTAAAACAAGATGAGGCTGCGCCAAGTTTGTGGCTTCTAGGTGTTCCGCCACTTTTGTATCGCGTGGCTCATTTTTCACGATTCAAGAATTCGTCAAATTTGTGCGGTCTGTAAAGGAAAAGTTATAATCAAAAGCTAATAAATGATTAGCTTTAACCTTGTCAAGGAAATATCCGCTGCTACCAGACAAATGGTGGATTTAGGAATCGCTGTAACTTTTACTTGATAAATAATTCTATATTTTACTGTCTTCGAGGGAGCGATCAGGAGCAATGAAAGTGTCTTTTGCTATCTAACAGGAAGAAAAGGGCGAGACGAGCGATTTCAAGAACAGGAGGAAAAGCTTCTAGCTAGGATCACGTCGGCTCAAGCAAAAAGGTTCGAATATATTTCTGAGTTAAACCAATTAAGCAAAAGCTAATGGATCGCGCACACTTCAGTTTCACGTTAAATAAACAGTAAAAATCTCATCGGTTTGATTGTTATATTATCAATTTGGTCTAAATTGCTACTTTTGAACGCAGGCATGCTCTTATCCTGAGTCATATCAACTATACGATTAGACGAGGGTGCTTCCATCAGGAAGTTAACGACATCACGAGCAGACAGAAAAAAAATGCTAACCACGAAGTTATTATCAACACGGATGCCTCCTCTTGACTCCGAAGTGCCGTAAAATTTTCTTGAATTTTGATAATTGGAATGAACTAATGAAATCTCATACATTACTGTATAGTCTTGTTTTTGAATTCTAATATGATGAGAACTAAACACTCCGTTTGGTTACAGAGACCAAAATAATTGAGTTGCTAATTACAAAGTGGAGTCGTTAAATAGCAATTTTCCTCCCACAGTGTAGTGGTATACAGCTGATTATAAGACCGGCCGCTTGATGACAAGTCCAATGAAGAGGAGTTTGTAATCTTGGTTGATTACTAAATGTGCATTTTATGTACAAAAAAACCAATACTTTGCTTTGTATATAAATTAGATTTCATCCATTACTTTTGGGTAGTTGGACATTTTTGTAGATATGTACAATGTTCGAAGAAGTTCAATAAAACGTGCGAGCAAGGATTATACATTGCCAACTGTAGTCATTGCTAAAACGTCTAATGGCGGTCAGGTAAACTCAGATCCTGATTCTAGTTTGTTCCGTAAGATACCTAATCATTTCCTAGCCGAATGAAGCACCTCTTTAGCTTAATTTCAGCCCCTATTTTTTATTGGCTTAGCAGCATGACTTCACGACTTCATTGCGACGTTAAGCTACGTAAAGACAAGCTGCAACAATATTTGGAAAACACAAATATCATTGGTCATTGATAATACTTTTTTAAAAACTTGTAATCAACAACTTCAATCATACATTCCGCAAATACGACTAGCATCCGACGCGTATAGACCCGTACGTGTAGACTGATACAGTGCACAAAGTGATAGTGGTCCGCTAGAAAATAGGTAATATGAATGGAAGCAGTAGATAAGGCGGATTTAAATATATAAAGGTAGAGCTGCGCTAAGAAGTCTTTAAAATAGTACGTTCCCTAAAGGCAGTTAGAAATGTTCATGTTTGAGTATTTGTAGGGGCGGAGTTCCAAAACTCAGATACTAGGTAAAAAGGGGCTGTCTAACCATTTTTTGGACATTTACATGAAGGACAATAACTATTTTTCAGGCGAACATCGTTTTTCGGACAAAAAAGGTAAAATGACATAGTAGTGCATTTAAATGTATGAATTACATACCACAGTTTGAAATCCAGCAGTCTGAAGGTTTTGTAGGCAGTTATGTGGCGTTTAAGAAGTTTTTTTGAGAACCACTTTTACCTGCTCTTATGATGCTTAGCGTACATGTCTGATTAGATCGACAAACTGGGCTATTGATAAGTCTGTAGTATTTCCTGTTGGTTTCCCCTGTGTCTTTCGTTCACATATTACTACGGTCCCTGTAACCCCTTAATTGCGCTTTGCCAGTGCCATAGCTTTCGTGCGTTTTCAAGTGTATTGCTATGAGTGGAGATTTAGGATTTACCATGAATTTTACATGACTCGCAATTCACCGCTTTTTTTACGCCTTTCTCTATCGCTAGCTACTAGAAACTTTTTCGGCATAAAACTTAGTCAGTATTCTTAAATGGGGTATGGCAGTTATGTGAACCCAATGTTCATACGATAACTTCATTAATAATATACAATTCTGACGTGAAGTGTCCTTTTAAAGCCTTTCTTTGAAGAGCGTGGGCCTTGGTACATTCGCGTGAGCTTTGTGACCGGAGGAACACATAAGCCGGAACACATAAGTGTATGGGTCCAATCCCCGCGTTACACATTTACACTTATGGGGTTCGTCTCAAAAAGTAATATAAAAAATGGAACCGTGGGTGTTAAATGTTGGGTGATGATCAGCCCTGAAAATATTTTTTTCTTTATAGATTATAATAAAGCTTTCACGATTATCGCTTCTCCTTCGTAGTTAGTTCGTGTCAAAAATTGTCTCCATCTGCCTTAGTCGGGGAATTGCGACAGCATTGATTATAGATAAGTGTTATAGTTTGCTATGATTTTTAAATTACCAATCTTGAAATAGGACAAAAATTTCATTCATGTTTGAAGTCTAAGTTTTGCGAGGGCGGGCATACTCTTGCGGTGTTCACAATATGCGCATTGTAGGTCTATTATCTGATATTAGCGTTAATTCATTATTGACTAGACAAACTGAAAACAAGCTTTTTCTCCTGCCAAGAGATCCCACGGCACTTAATTGCATCGGCCATAACTCCCAGCATGGATCCCGCATTCTCCGTTTAAACTGGCATCGGAGTTCTTCACAAGAAGAACCAAGACCCTTCGATCTATTTTGATACCTTGACTCTGAGCTCCCATGACATGCATGCTTCTACGTTGAAGAGGAGTAAATAAGTTGATCTTGCGGAAGGAATTTGCGGCTTCTGGCTTAAATTTCCGAATCTATGTCAGTGCCTTAACTAATATCGTGTATACATATAGGACAATAAGGTGTCCACAATTGTAGAATTCAGACCTCTCCTCATAATAAGATTCTCGTATAAAGACTATGTCGTCATGTCTCTTACTTTTTGTGTATAATCGTTGCGGCTATTTAATATACGGTGATTGGCAATCCTTGATGTAACGACAAAGATTTCATTACCTAACTGCGCCTTCCTTTACTTTGACTGCACAATAGTTGCAAGTAGAGATGCACTCCTATGCATCGACCCTCACATTTGGCACTCACATGGCATACTGACCTCATTTTAAGACGGAGCCTGGCTGTTACGAAAACTTCCGTTGTAAAAAAGTATGGCAGGATTCGCTGACAAAAACCGCCAGCAGTGGACTGCTTCCTTACTTCATGGTCCACTGTTTACGTACGCGTGTCTTTGAGCGGGATGGAGCGTTTGTATTTTTCATACATTTCATGGCGTTGAGCTTGGTGGCTTGGTGCATTCGTATGCGACTGGAAAAGACACAAAGGTGCACAAGATAGGTCTCCACCGTTGCACATTTATACTTATGAAGTCCTTCTTACGAAGTAATGCAAAAAGCGCTATCATGCTCGTTAAACGTTGGCTGATGGTCAGCCCCAAAATATACTTTCCATACACAGGTGTAGTCACATAGGGTCTCAGAGAGCCTATTCTTACAAGTTTCCAACTTCCCACAGCAAACCAGTTTGTTACCTCTTGCAGTAACGTGAAACATATCTCCTCGTCAAAGTATGGGTGGGTTAACAGGAGAAGTTTATGGCGAAGTACTGGCATTTGACAAAAAAGCGCCACATAGCTCATATGTTTGTTGTAGGGCAAATGAATTTATTTAGACACCTTAGCTGCTCAGGATGCGTATCACTCGAGGGTCCAACAATAAGCCTCGCAAAAGAACAAATCCGTAGTGGAGATCAACTGGAGATAAAAAGCTTAACTGCTTTTAAATCCTAGTAGTAAAAAACAGGGAATTCTGGCGCCGGATTTGTTTATTGGTCCTTGGCTTACTTAGGCTTGTTTTTTGTTTTCATACAAATTCAGGTAGTGATAGCATTGATAATAATCGAATGCAATCAAATTGTATAGGAGACTGTGACCTGCCCCGTAGAAACTACCTAAAATTGTGATTCACGAATGGTTTAATGGAGTAAGCTAATTGGCCAAGTTTTGCTTATCAACTGGCTTTTCTCAATTCTTCAGTCAGTTGACAAAAGGCTGTAATCTGGCGCACCGATAATACAAAATATATTTACCGATAATACAAAATATAATGTACAAAAAAACAGTAGAAAAAATAAAAAACGTATATTTTTATTGGTTACCGATTCCCACTAGGCTTTATGCAATATGTGCTGCTGGTTTAGAACTATGTTAGTAAAACTTGAGCTCACTCATACCTGCCTAATAGTGCGGTAAAGTTCATTAGCCGCTAAGACACATCTTCACGTTGGGTCTCTGCAGCCGATCCGGAGGATCCAGAAGAGCACTTTTCGGGTGCTATTTGCAAATAATAAAAAGCTCAAAGTGGTAGATTTCTGGCAGCTTAAAATAATACATCGACAGCCACCCTATCGGCTGTGCCAAAGCACCATTTCAACGCGCGCACTCGAACTTTCTAGGTCGACACTTCCGTAATGCACTAATCAACCACAACATCATTCCCAGCAACCGAATACTTACACGGTGACGGTAGAGCGTCAATTATCTTCGATCGTGACTTCGAAGTCAGCGATGTGTGTGTGTTCGTTATCAACAGTCTCCAAAGAAGGGCAGCGGCATTGTTCCAACCCAGCCCCCAATAATCATTTACAACACTGTTATACGTCTTGCTATACAGCCTTTTTTACCTTCTGCAAGAAACTGTTCAAGTTTGGTCATGCCGGAATACCACAAAACTAAAGTGAACTAGAGACGCACTCCAGGTCGACGGATCGACAATAGACGACCGGGTGGCGGAATACAGACCGTTTTGTCAAGCAATCGAGGTGGCTCAAGGAGACAACCTCGGCCTTTTTCTATTCTTAGTGATCATCAGTGATCTCTTAGGAGCGATCGGAAATCGATATCCATCAATGAATGTTCTATGTGCCCTATTTACCATAAGCCATCATCAGCTGCAATCAACCCTTGCTGCCTTAGGAGATGTTTTCAGGTTCCGTTTTAAATGATTTGACCTTTGAGAGATACATTGACGACTCGCAGTTGACCTGCAAAGAACCGAGGCTCCGAAAACAGATCTATTTGAAGTGCACATTGGGCCTTCATGCTTCATCAAGAAATAGGCTTGTTTATCTGCTCTGCGATACCCTTATTCGTAAAGAAGTTAAAACAAAGGTTCGGCCTAAAAGAAACCGATGCCTTAAAGTAGTTAATTCACACATACGAATTCAATATGCACGAGATAGATCCGAATTTTTACACAACTAGAGAAGCAACCGGTTCAGGTTGGGAAAAAAGCGGTAGAACAATCAAACATATTGTAAAAAGACGCACTATTCAAGGCTCCATCACGCAATCTTTCAGACCCTCACAAGCCGGCTGCCGCGTCCAGCATGTGAAAATTGTTGCGCCCAATATTGCCCAAAGTCTTACCCCTTTATAACAGCGCTCAGTACACTTGAGTGCTTATAGCATATTTAAATGCTCCGCAGAGGAGCACACCGTTATTTTTGCGGAACATATATATATATATGTATATATATTCCGCGGTATATATATTTCACGGTATATATATATATATATATACCGTGAAAAGGTAACTAAACAAAAGTTGCCAAAAGGCCTGACAAAAGTTGATGTCTGTTAGTGTCAGACGACCGTCACTGCGGTGACTTCGAGACGTTCAGCGCCCGAGTGGAGTAATCAAACGTTAGCTATTAGGATAAGCGTACCCAATCGACGGCGAGACCGCCGACGGGCATTCAGTACACTTATGAGATGGGCTATAGACGTATTATGTTTTGAGAAACAAGTAAAAATGGAAACACGAGGCTAACGGGGGTAAGAGTGGCAAGGTATACTTTCATTCCCCCCGGTGAATGTCGATGGTTAAAAACGTGGCGTGTCCGGACGACGCTTCTTCCAAGGCGGCTAAAGCACATGCAAGAGCGTGCCACGAAATGGTGAACAGCGTAGTAGACAAGCTGCTATCTGAGAGCCAGCAATGTGTTAAGCGAAAGAAGCCCGGTTGTGTTCAAGCTAAAACCGCCTTATTTTTCCTTTTTATTAGGGTTTAGGTAAACGCTTGACGCTCACGGGCCACTGCAATTATAAAGCGGCTACTGCGGAGACTCACAAACCTACTAAAACTCCCATTCCCGCCCATACTCTTAAGGTTCGGAATGTTAATGAGACTGCTTCGAGACCATGAGAGGGGGTGTACACCAGACCTGCAGCAGCCGCCGACTACGGTTGCCTTACTTCAGTCAATACTCCAGCATCTGACTCCTCGCGCCGAGGATTGCGAGCTCACCACCACCTGACGAAGCGTCGGTTGCCCCCTGACGCCTTCCTTCGAGAACCCTTCGCTCCCTTCTCCCCGGGAGGCTCCTCTAGCTCTCGCTCGGAAATTCTGAACTGCCCAGCCTTTTGTAGTGCCGGCTTATTTTTCGCGATGGCGTTGAGCTATACGTACGCTCAGTGTAGAGCGATGGACTCCCTTACGGACGCGAGAAACTTTCTGCTCCCATCGGTTGGTCCACAGACCTTACATACTAGTCGCGCCAGATTCGTAGCTACCCGCTGGACCCGATGCACCAATGGACCAAGATGCCTACTTGCTTTCTTCAGCGCGATGGGGCGCCTAGCTGATTCGAGCCAAAGTAGCCGAAGAAGTCCGACAAAGCCCCAGGGCATTCACATCGTTTTCGTCACTGTGTATGAACAGGGCGACCTGAACTTTATGAGAGGGCCGTAGGGATCCTGGCATGAAACTTAAGTGTCAAAATATTTCGTCCGTCCACGAGCGGTCAACAGCGGTCGCAACGTCGCTTGCGTTACGAAGAGAACCAGGGAGATCCTTCAGCTCCCGATTACAATATACCCCCAGTGACCCTACAGACACGGCCGCTGAATGCCTGTGGAATAGCTCCTCCCACAATACCGCAATTCGCTCTTGAGCTCTAGTAAGGGCTTTTTCCGCCCTCTCCTGTTTCTCCTTCTGGGCCTCACTCTCCGCCATCTGCTGGCCCACTTGTTTTTCAGGATGTCCATTTGTTCTACCACGATTTTACCTTGGGTTTGCACAAGCTCCGCTTTTTCCTTTTCATTTACGGCGATCCCGTACGCCTCCTCAAGGCCGTCTACAACGTCCTTTATTTGCCCGATAAGCTCACCTGTGTACTTTTTTAGTGACTTCAGCCTATTTGTAAGGGCTTAGAGTATTCTGTTTCCAGTCACGATCGTGGTGCGGTCGCCCACCTTTCTGAACAGATCGGTCAGGCCCACCTTGAACTTCTCCTGTTTCTTCACCAGCTCTTGGACCTTTCGCTTAGCTTCTGCTGTCGCTGCAGGTCAATTGGGCTGTTAGCCTTCCGCTTTTTAGCCCTGCTGCGCGCCTTTCTAGCTTCCGCTATGGGAGCCGTCAGGTGCGATCTCAGCGGAGTCACGGTCCTCGCCAGGTCGACGACTCCTCCTCCTTCTCCGTTTGGTGGCATTCAGGTGCCATCGTCGTCGGCCTGAACGGATCAAACCTACTCTCCCTTATTTTTCCAGTGTGTTCTGTACTGAAAAGGCCTTATAGCTTGCCCCTCAAGCGCTGTGTGTGGGGGTGGGAAGGCCCGTCACCGGTAATATGATACCAGCACTTTTGTCTTCTGTTGTTAGGTAATATATTTTTCGTCTTTTTTTTCGAGGTCTAGTGTCAGTGCTTCACATTATTCTGCAGCTACAACGTGACGGCTGTCCTCAGTCAGGTGTACAAGGCCTGGTGTGGCTTTGGTAGTACGCTCCCCAATAGAGTCTCATTCGAGCGCCATACGGCGTTATAACATCCTCGGAATTAATAAAACACCCGACCGACCATCCTTCTGCAGCACCTATAAGCTTCGTGCCATCAATGCAAAAGTGGGCCCTACGGGCAGGCCAGCCACCTTTACCTACAGTGGATGACAGAGCAGCCAACAATTCCTTAAAGTTCTTTAGGGCGAAAAGAAACAACGCTCAAGACGAGGAGAGGGTAGTTAAGGTATCGTCTTTTTTAAAAGAACAGTTGACGACTATCTTATCAATAAAATCATCTTAGCGGGACACCAATCCCACAAATGTCACACGCTAGTATAGAAAGATGACGACAGGAGTACCGCAGAGAAGGTCCACAGCCTAATTTTTTGGATAATCGCATACCTCGATGTACTAAGGCTTGAAATGTTTCCCGATGATGTAAAATTTACGTTGTACGCAGTCTAGCCATCGTCTCCATTGGACGCGACGAAGACAAGCGTGAACACAAGACCGAAGAAGCAATGGAGCAAAAGGCAGCATGTATAACCTATTATCAGCTGGAGCTAGCCCCACACAGGCCGTTCTGCTTGTCGGGAGGGATGCAACAAATGATCGTTTGACTGAGTGAACAATTGCAAAGACCACATGAAATACACTCTGCATATATTACTGTAGACCATACGGTAGACACACAGTGAATCATGTCACATCGAACTCGCTTTTATTTAGTTAAAAGCAAGCGGACATGTATATCAAAGGAATGATATGAATAAAATTCATGTGTGTCATCGAAAATGATACGTGGAAATGGCCAAAACCTGCCCCACATATTAACGCAACACTGTGTGTATGTCGTAGCATATGTCGTTGTATGTATTACTTTGTAGATGTCAAACGCCTCCATTTGTTTAACTTCGCTTCAATTTTACTGGTATAATGTCTGGGTTAACTCTGATCAGTTTATTTCAAAAATTTACGTTGTTTACAATTTTTCTCACTTAGTTTCACTTAGACTCCTCTGTCTTTTGCACTTAAGTAACCTAGTTTAAAATTCTGTGAAAAATTTGGCCTGGGACGTTCCCCGAATTGCCATTCAACTTCTAATTTATTGGTTATCCTTCTAGAACGGTTCGTACAATATTTGTTATCATTTTCCGTTTATCAGTTCGCATAATTTTCCTTTACTGATGAATTTTGTAATTCTAATTCGATTCCTAACGACGGATTACAGATATCGATATACACAGTGAGATGAACAGTAGCATTGCTAGAGTCTATAAAAAGAGAATAGTAGCTAGAGAGTATAAAATACCCCGGCATTGCTTTGTGGAGTATCAAAGTTGGGTAGAAGGCGGCAGATATTATTTTGTTAGAAATTTATTTCTTGATAAAATCATTGTGTGCAATGAGATCCGCTAGTTAAATGTATATAAACATGCAGCAACTATTTCCAACAAGAGAGAGAAACAAAAACCGTAAACATTTTAAAATCTATGCAAACCTGTTGGGTCGATACTATGGATAAGTTGGTAGAGAAGTTTTCATACTAGCATTAGCTTACCAAAGCCCTAAAGCATCTCGCGAGAGAGCTATTTCCTCAGAGAGGAACCAGGGGGCGCAACAACTCGATGTTGTGACCCCTCCCCTCACCCTCGCAAGCCGCATTGAGTTCTGCGACCACTGTCACAACAGCGTTAATAGAATTCATCCTTGTATACGGCTGTTGTGTTTTGTCGGCAATACCAATGCGGCAGGTGCGAAAAATAATTAAAATAAGCATAAAAAAGACTTTAGTTTTTTTCGTCGCAAAAGTCGTCGCAGTACAATAACTCTGTACCAGATAGTGTACCAGGTCAATCTCAGCTTGATGACCTAAGGAGGAGCTGCCCGCGAGAGTACAAGTGTAAGCCAGAATTCTCAGAAGAGTGAGCAGTATCTCCAGTGTCGGTGTCTCTAGTGCCGGTATAAGGTGGAACGTGTCTATCGCAGGTTTCAACCAGACCTAACAAATCGTGTTGTATCAAACATTATAAACTATAAATCTGTATTTAAGGCAAGCTACGGTACACGTGAGCTTGCTAACCAAGAGTCGGATGCCAGTTACCTTGCAGCGGAGAATAATATGAGCAACACCGAGTCTAATAAACAACGTCCAGCAAAACTGGGTAACACCTTTGGGGTCTACTTTTAAGATCCGTAAACACGAATTTAAAATTGCGCCCATTTCAATGTTATATAGTGATTGAAATCACAAATGCTTTATTTATTGCACATTGGACATACACTATTTAATTAGGAGTCAATCCTAATAAAATTACATATTATACATATCTGTAGGTTTTAACAGTGAATATGCAAAATTTAGTTGTGTAGTCTAGCAGGTATTCAACAATGTCGAAAGCGCGTTCACTATGAATCAGCACTGCTATATAGAAAAAAAAGCTATATAGAAAACAAAGAAAGAAGCTTTTCATAGTTGGACTGGTTGTCGCCTATTGCGAACTACAACAAACATTTAGAGGTCTTTCGTACTCAAATACCAATAGTAAGCATATCAATCGAAATATCCTGCTCATAGAAATCGTAACGATTAAAATCATTACGCTAAGTTGCGCTATAACTTATTTTGAACGTTAGAACATTTTTTTATATTGCAATTTCTTATAAATATGCATTTTCGGCTTGTATCAGAGGTTGCTAAAGCACGCTTATAACGAATTATTTCAAAAATATAAAATACGTGTAATAACTTGCGGCCGCGTCACAATTACTAGTTGGGGATTTAATACAAACATGTTCAGCTGCTTGGCTAGGAACTACGTGTATAAGGCATGATACTATTATACATGTTTCCCATTTTTTGGCTTGATGTAACTGCTGCGACACCAACCATTGCGTTACTCATATATCGATCATCGTTCGCCGTATTAGAAGAACTGCTGATTACTTTACACATAATGGTATTATATAAGCCTCACTGTATTTCAATAACCACTTCCTGGATTATTTGGTACGAGTGTTTGCAAATGCGGCTTTGGCTGAACAATATATGTTACTATAATATATAGCTTTATTTACAAAGTATACAGGTATCACAAGTATCACGCCTATTAACAGCATTGTTGTGTAAGTAGTGGTTAAGTATCGACGATCTGATATGAAATTATGGCCCTGAAGTCAGTTAATAGGCATTGTTGTAGTCTCCTGCCAGCATAGCACTGAACACTCTGAGCTTTACAAATTTCCATGCGTTAACAAAGTAAGGTGACAGTATTCGCAAGGCAATGTCATTAAATTCTTGGTAGGTAAACTTGTCGTTTTATTGTCCAAATTTAATTTTTTCTTCTTGAGAGCATGTTGTTCTCGAAGGGGTTCACTAACTTTCAGGCCTTTCCGTAGCTGGAAAGCTATTCATTTACGGCTGTAAGGCATATACATCATATTATTTTGTTAACTGAGGTTGAGTTCGTCAACTGTGGATTGTTTGCACCAGTCAGCATTTGCAGTCAGACTGATATATCGCATACATAATGTTACTTGTAGTAAAACCACTATTAAAACCATTATTAAAACACTTTTGATTACACTTAGTTAAAATCTGCTTTGTCTACCCTTTAATGTCAAAGTTATGTATTTAAAAGATAGAATGTGAAAAGATGAAAGACATTCGCTTATAGGAAAGTATAATGTTTAAAACGCCGAAGTGTTATGTTAAAGCTCATGTTGCACGTCTGAGATACTTATCACAAGAGTTTAAGCATTGTATAACTTCAGTTTCTTCAACATACTTCACAAACGAATGAACAATGAATGAATAAACTAATGTGTAAAGTCAGGATGGATGGTTGTAGAAGCGGCAAGAAGGCCAAAAGGTGCGACATCATGGCTAAATACAATTATAAGTAAACGGGTATATACATTATATATATATATATATATATATATATA